>JANAVB010039505.1:0-70447 GCA_029216955.1 Iris pallida | reverse complement strand
CAACCTGATCAAACTCTCCTCACAGACTGACACATAACATGCTAGGCGCAACCTGATCAAGCGCAGTTTCATCATTGACTGAAGCTCGCGCAACCTGACAAAGTTGAAGCAACTAACGTTCTAAAGCAGGATGACGTGGCACACATGCTACTAATCTCTCAAAGCGTGTCCACTAATCTGTACACAACCATGCGTATCTCAATCATATGATGCCACACATCTAAATACAGTTAGTACACGTTCGAGTAATTGAATGGAAGTTGGCGCAACCTGAGGTTGGCACAACCCGAAGCCGCACAGTTCGACCTCACGCACATCAGAATAACTGCTAAAACAGTTATTTCCAAAACTCTATAAATAGAGTTTCCAATCATTATCAGGGCAGAAATCAAGAGTTCTTACAAAAAGTGCTGCTGTATTCTCCAAAGGCTTTAGTCTTCAAGTTCACATAGTCCAAGGGATAAAGTGATCGTCTTCTGATCGGATTCCTAAAGTTGTACTTTTCCAGAATTTATTGTACTTTGTACGATTTTTTTCAAGTTTGGAATAAACTTTTTGTTTTTGCAAACACACCGCTTTTAAGATAGAACAGAGTTTGAATCTGTTGATAAGAGGAATATCCTATCGGTTTGTTTAAACCACGGATAAGGACGAAGTTTGTTCCTATTGACGTGGGTCATATCCAGTCGGTTTGTTTAAACCAATGGCCCCCTAAAATAATGAAAAAATCTAACTTCGGGGATAGAAACAAAATCTATTCAGTTTCATCCAATCAACACTAAATGCACGCCATGTGTCATTTATTCAGTTTTGTTGATAACTCTCCATGATCTTGATAAAAGAGAATCCCAGCGTCCGCCACGTGTTAGCTCCGTAGTAGCCATTACCGTGCAGCCTCAAGATTCTCTCATATCTCCATGTGCAGCATTCCTGCACAATCCTTATGTACATCGTATATGTGCTCGAATATAAATAAAAGGAGTTTTCTTTCGATAAAGAGGCTTCGAAATCTTCATAACTTCTACGTCCTCTTGATTGGCAACCCAAGTACAAAAAAGCCAGAGCAAGTTCAACTCGTCATCAGATCATCTACGGAGTAAAAGAGCCACCATAGTCCTCGATCTCCACCGTCATACTTTTTCAGAAATTTTGTACTTAGGTCTCATGTTTCGAAATCGATTGTACTCTTTACACGTTTAATATACAAAAAGTTTGTATAACCTTTTGTCATGGCAAACAAGATGGCGACTCTGCTGGGAACTTCTTTCTCCTCTAACGACAAGGCGATGATGCAATCTAACGACAACTTGTTGGGATCTTCTCGAAAGACGTTGGCCGTATGTTTCAACCAACAAGCTTTTTAAGATCTCCTTTCTAAAGAGAAGTTAAGTCCTTCGTAGTGGTTCGTAAAATAGAAGAAGACTCGACGTACATGGGTGCCAAAGGAGGCTGCAATGAGCAACATGACAGAGGGGAATGTGCTCTAGAACCCCCTAAAGAAGAAGCCCCGAAAAAGATTTTGGCTGCTACTGCCATGCCGCCTCGCTCAGTTCCCGCTTCGGGAAAGCGCAGCGAGGAGTGCAGCTCCCATTTGGTGGGCTTGACAAAGGTACAACGTCGAAAGAAGCGCGCAATGACCCACCCGCTGACGGAGGAAGCTGTATAGGCGAGAACTTCTGTCTTTGATAGAATTTCCTACCCATCGGGTAATGCTATGTTGGATTCTGAACGTTACGTACCTTGTAGGGTAACGGGAAGAGATCCAATGCAGCACGTGCCTTATACGGCCAAAGTGCTATGCCAACCACTCTATTGGATTCTGAATACTACGCACCTTCTAGGGGTAGTGAAGAAGAACATGGAGGCACGCACCTTGCGCGATCAATGTGCTATGCCAACAGCTGACCGAAGGCCCACGTTAACAGTCATGCATGCGGCCAACGAAAAGCTATACAAAATTGGTCCGAGTGCTTCGAAGCCTCGACCGGTAAAAATCTATTGTCACTTGAGTGCTCATATACGTCATTCAAGTCAGGAGGTACCTACTATGGAGATAGACTCGTGCGAATGGTGTTCCTGTAAGCATGGAAGGAGTCTACCAAACTAGTATCTCTCTGATCAGGGCCTAAGCGTATCTTACGCGCAGGAACTAGGAAGAGGAAAGCTATCTCCACATCCTCACTCCTGCGTGCAGCTTCTCTGCACGTACAAAAGAAATGTAGGAATGGAGACCTCAATAACTCTCCACAAGCGTAAAGCAAGGGAGGAGTCTACGGCACAGGGCATATCTAAACCAATGCACAAATGCACCCAGATCACCATCAACTGTTGTTGTTGCCAAACAGTCGCATCACCGCAAAAGAGGTGGTCCGTCTTCTAAAGACTACAAGCGATGGCGTCTAGTGAAGAAGAAGATCAACTCCATGTTGCTTCATACAACGCAGCATGGGGTTCTCTGTCTCTCAAGATGCTTTCCAAGAATTCTTTCATTTCAGCCAAGAAGCCCAAAAGCCAGCCTGGGGGTAGCAAGATGCAGTACCCAGTACGGGTGTGTTCCAAGGCATGCGCTCCAAATCAAGATCATTGTCGCAAGGAGATGACACATCAGTCACAATATTAGCTGGGCGTAGCCAACCCTCCACCATTCATGATAATCCCTCATTTCAACCTAATAAAGGATTGTATGACACAGACGCTTTCACAAGCACAAGCAGCCAAAAAGCTAGGGGTAGCAATTACAATGAGTCTGAGGATGATTGTAACCTACCGGGTTATCCTCAAGACGACGTGACTCAGGCGTCTGAACCAGAGAGCGAAAGATCCATCGTCCTATCTACCTATCCGCACAAGATATTTGTGTTCATGGCCGAGGGCGACAATATGGACAACAACGAAGGATCCAGTCAACAGAAGCATATAGAGGCCCTTGAGACGAGCCTAAATACGTTGAACGATACTATGAAGACCTTAGCTTCCGTCGTCTTGGAGATCAAGAAGAAATTGACACCCACTGTCTCTACTCCTGCAAACCAAGACCCGAAACTAACGGCGGGTCCAATGCGCCTCACGTCCTGAGCCAAACAGTAACCTCATTATCTACTCCATCAACAACGAAAACTATAATATCGAGTAAAGTACAGCAGGCCCTCAAAGAGTTGTATGCTCGCCACGATGCCAAAAAAGCGAGAATCACTCCAAAAGATAGGAATTCGGCAACCATATCCTACCGAATGGGATAACATGATCTATCCTCCCAAATACAATCCATAGACGCTCACGCCATTCGATGCGAAGGAGTCTCCTCCTCGATACTTGAGGTACTTCACCTTAGTAACTGGGCATCTACCAAAGGACGACGCTCTGCTTACCAACATATTCGTAGAAGCTCTACAGGGGATGGCCTACGAATGGTTCTATAGCCTCCCGTACAATTGCATTTCGTCATTCGAAGACTTGAAGCGCCTATTCCTCAATCGATTCTACGAAAGGGTAATGGACATGACAATGTCGACTCTCATGGATATCGTCCAGAAGGTGAAGGAACCTGTACGTGCATACATTGAGGGCTTCTGCCAGGCAGCCCTGATGTTACCTTCTGGGATACCCGAGCCCATGCTTATGGACTCATGCCACAAAAATATGCTTCCTGCAATCAAATTGTGGCACAGTGCTACATGAATAGAGTGGACGCCTTTCTTTACAGAGGCAGATGTGGCAGAAAGAAAAGCCGGAGATGCGCAGCTATTGGGATTGAGTTTCCCATCTCTCAAAGACAAAGGAAGGCACTCATCTAGCAATAATCCTGTCCCAAGGACGGTAAAGGAAAGCAGGCCATAACCGTCAATAAATCTAAGGGTTTAGTAACAATAAACCCAAAGTCGGCCGAAGCGCAGAGGCCGAAAGAGACCTACTCCTTCCACGACGAAGACATACTAGAACTCTTCGATATATTGACAAGGGTGGTAAGCTTCAACTCCCTCCTCCAAAGCATCCCGATAAAGTGGGAAAGGTGGACAACTCGAAGTATTGCCACTATCACCAGTATGTTCACTATTCAACACATGATTGCTACGTATTGAAAAGACAAGTCCGGTACCTCATCGACGCCAAAGTCATCTCACTTGACTATAAGAAAAAGACTGTTACTGCCAACATGGTCACTCTCTAGTTCGAAAGTTTTTTAAAGGCAGAGGCTCAAGATGGCGTCGTCCCTATTCCAAAAGAAACGGTGGATGTAGTCAATCTTCAACCGGCCCGTAACAATGATCAAGGCCTCATCCTATTTACAATGCCATGAGACAAAGTTTTGTGGGTCCACCCTGATCTTGCACGAGACATGAAGATGCCTGCAGCGCACTCTGCCAAGGGAAGGAAAGTCAAATCATGTCGTATGGTCTCTACATCAACTGATGACACTCTGGTTACCACTCGTTCGGCTCACTAGAGAGAAGATAACCAAGCTCCAAATGAGGAAACATCTCCACCCATTGCAGCCTCTGGCCCTGATGCGTCAGAAGTAGGCCTGTCTCAATCCCCTGCCATAGATAAACAAAGGCAAAAAGAGGTTCGATTTGATAAACCTCTAAGAAAAGACTCGGCTGTAGGGCCGATCAAGCCCTACAACTTTGACATATTGGTGCATCTTACCAATACTTTGGCTCGACAGTCACTCTTCGAGCTCCTCCGCCTCTCCAAAGAGACTCGAGACGCCCTCAGCGAAGCTTTACAGAATGTTGACTCCTTCCTCGGTCAGGTGCAACCATCCAAGGAGGATCCTGTCGCTTGCCCATATTGTCACATAGTGGTCGAGGTGATTCCTAACATTACCTTCACTCAGTGTCAGGACCTGCACCCGCTTCTTGGATACGATGCATGTCCAAGCCCAGCCTACGCAGCAGTATCGATGGTAGAACGATGTCTAGTACATATGCAAGTCACAGAATCTATGGAACTAACAAGGCAGTCTAAATCTCATCCACAGAAATATGACACAATCAACTGAATATAGAATGAATAAAATGAAATATCAAGCTCATCATGAATCTAAGTCACGTCCGGTGGACACAAATCTACTGCCAGTAGACGGAAAAATAGTACATGAAATGGAAATAACTGAGTTAACTACTAATCATCAAAGTACCCTCGTCTGCAGTGGCACCGTGGTCCAATGATAGCTCAAACCTGCTTATGTGCACCTGGCTCAATGCTCGGCTAAACCTGAAGAGATCATCAGGTCCTCAGAGGACTAGCAAGATACATAATATACAAGCCTTTCTAACAGTTTAACATGCATGAAAGAAATCCAGGATATAGACAGAAAAAACTAAACAATCGCGAGACATGAATGTATGAACAACTACGTATAAATGAACTACTGGAAAATAGGTAAACAAGAGATCAATAGAATGCCAACCCTCGCCCCAAATGTGGACTCGCAGGTGCAACGGACAACCCTCACCCCGTGTGTGGACTCGCAGGTTGTAAACAATCAAAATAAGGAAAATAGCAGTTCAATCTATAACGTGATCGTCCTACGATACAACTCAAACCAGTACAAGTGAAAAGTAAATCCAATAAAGCTACAAGACTAACTGTGAGCAATGATGAAGCACATGTCAGCAATCAACTGAATAATGAAAGCAGATAAGCATGTAGATAAAACTGTAACGAAAGGCAAGGTATACTTGCCTGTGGTCCTGCGCTGTTGGCATGGGTCAAATGCTGAGCCAAAAACCCAATAAACCTGTTTTATGAATTAATAGGATCAATAATACAATTTAAGAGTACAAGATTTGTCTAACTATTTGATTATTAGCTTTCTAGGTTGATTTGGAATTATTGAGTAGGTGGAACCTTGCCTCATGCTCTCCAACCCAATTGTGACATGTACTCTTAGACTACTTGGTGTCTTGGGTCATGCCTATAGTTCTCTTAACATTAATCACTAGATATAGGCTCTTGACACTTTATATGTACTATGGCACACCATTTGGTATGCAAGCCATCCAATGGGCCAACCAAGGTCTGCCTCTCTTCTAATACCTGCACTTTAGTCTATAGCCTACACAAACTATCAGAGAGGGGGTTGGTTTTCCCCTATTGCTACTGCATCATGCAGTTGCATACCCTCAAAAATAGAATGGCCATATGGCCTATAGCCAAAGCCTGCTGCTGCTCAAACCATGTTGTTGCTGCAAGTGCAGGCAAGCCATACCACAGCAAGCAAAAGCAATACAACGAAATGCCTGCTGCTGCTAATGCCCTTCTGCTAGGCAAGGCCTAAATCCAACTCACTCTCTAACGTTTTCCACTTTCTCTTAGATAGATAATCACTACTAATACTCTTAGACCTCTTATATACTATAAAATTCCTGATACTAACTAATTCATAACTAACACATTCAAATCCTAAATCACATGCCTCCTACTGATACTAACTCTGATACCTACTAACCCCCATTGATTTGGCTCACTCTTGATACTCTCATTTACTCAATACTCATCTACGAGAAACCTATGAATACTGTCACTGCATTGGAGCCTAACACCTCTCTCACTAGACACATAGGTCAAATAGCCTATCCTTCAAATATGGAACCTGGTATAGTTCCCTATCTATAGGGATTGACCCTATATAGCAATGGTCCTTGGTACAAAACAAGGACCAAAAATCCAAATCCATGTTTCAGTTTAGACCATAATACTTTGTCCAAAATAGGTGTTAGAGAGCAGTAAACCCCAAATGCCCATATGAGTACCAGAACATTATCTCTCTACTTGTAATCACATTCACACAACTTTATTGATACTTTAAGTTCCAACTGAAGAGTACATGGTAACTTCTGTAAATCCTGACCATGAATTGGCCTAAACTAACCTATAATGCTTCAAATGCCCAGGGCCACAGATGGCTCCCAAGTGGCACTCACAAAGGAGATGGCCAAAGGGCCCATGCCCTGCAGCTACAATCCAATGAAGTCACCACACTTCATGTCCTGCACAGGATACTAACCTACCTCTAACTGTACAACTCTACTAATACTCAGGTATAAGTATGCCCTTCTTAATGCTACTATGACACAGGTACCTACACATATGGAGGGGTCTGCACAATAAGAATAATGAACTGAAACCTATTTGCAGGACAAAATGAAGAAGGCAATTGCTGAATGAGCTTGTGACTGGGCTAATATGTTCAATGCATATTATCTGGTCTGAAAGCTCCCTTCCAAGGGACAGGGCTTAAACTCTACCTATGGGTTGATTAATCATGGTTGTAGAACAACTAACATGTCCTGACTGAAACTACCAAATAATGAAGGACAGTACTAGGAGGTGACTCGACCTCAGTAAGGTTCTGATGTGATCAGATGAAACAACACACAGAGATAAACTAATGTCTGGTAAGGGTGTCTCCTCTTAACCAATGGACCCACCAGAAAACCCCCAACTTGGTACATAACTCTGACTCATACCCCACCCTGGTCAGCTGCTATAAGTCTCTATCTACTGTCTTTCCTGTGTACAGCTTGACATCAACTGGGCACCTGGCATCACTCTCCTAATGTCTATGTGAACTCACTGACTCCCTTTCTCAAGGGAACATCACCACTAATACTTATCTACAACCTGTAGGTGGTTTCCTACTAGGACAGATAGTATCTACATCAATCTCACTAGACACTGATATGTTAGTACAGTTATGTACTGATGTATCGGTGCATCTGATACATCAACCTCTCTTGGCCATATTAATGTCCACTGATTTCAAGTACCCTTCAAGACTCTACCCACAACACCAGGATCCAGGTAAAATCAAATATGACTGCGATTCATTACATACAGATGTCTGGTTCCCTCTAGGCTCTGACACCTATGGGTAGTCTTAATACCTATCTTGGGCCTATAATGAGGAATCAATCTCCCAGACCTATTGACCTATTAGAAGTGGGTACGACATCTTATGGTGCTGGTCTGACATATCCTAGGAATTAGGATTTTCTATAGGTACTCACTCTCTAATGGTCTCACTTTTTACTCAACCTCACAACCATATTTCCCAACTGATACATAGTGACCTCGATTACCTACTGATACAGTTGCAGGACAAACAAATAGTGCAGGGACTGGGCTTCTCATAGCCTAAGTAATGAAGGGATGACTGAGTTATAGACCCATTTCCTATTGGCTTCCTAATTCCTGTTACACAAGTCCAGTCTTCTAATCTTCATAAACACTAGTATCCTCAAGCTAGTAGCATCCTAGGATACTTGGTCTTCCCATACTGTTAGCCTTCCTAGTCTTGTTCCTAGAACCCTTGCAGAGTAATCGCATCAACAGTCAAATAACTGCTATCCAATGAGGACTGATCAATGCTATGAATTGAACCATACGCCCTGTATCAGTTTGTACAGACCTGGATATGGTATGTTGTGTTGGCATCGAGTTGATACAAAGGAGATTCACCAGTTAGTATCCCTGGGGTACAATGGAGGTTCATATAGATGTCTGGATAGGTGTAAGTACCTATGTGCACAACGGATCACACTGATTTGATATGAAACCTCAGCCCTAACATTTATTGTATAGTCCTAACCATGACTCACCCTTCCTTTGACCCTAACACTTGGCATTCTGACTCTTACCCATCCTGTACTGTTCTGATACTTAGCCTATCTTCTCATGCCTTGCCCATAGACAAATGGTGGGGTTTTCCTGCTGGTGACAGGGTGCTTCCCATCTACATCATCATCTAATCTCCTAAGACATTACCACAAACACTTACATTGCAGAGTAATCCTAAACATTTAATAAGATTAAGGAATCATATGAGGGATTATGAAGAGTAAGGGATTACCTATTGGAGAATTTATTATTCTGCTCTGGACTTCTTGACCGCACACTTTATAAACTGGAGGAGGCACAGGAGAATATTAGGGTTTGTAGATGGTGAGGGTCGGCTGTTACTACCCATATATATAGGCTATCATGGGAAGAGTAGATAAAAGGCAATTCCGATTTGAATTTTTCTTTGGTTGATCCTTTCGAGCTGTTCTTCATTTGAACAGAGGGAAGAGATTCGACTGGGTTTTGAATATTTGGGGCTTTGTAAATAAGCCCCTCCTAGAATTTGATTTACAAACTCACCTTAGAGTGCCAAATTCATTATAACATGATAAGTCACTAATATATAGTATGAATTAGTTAAAAGAAAAATTAAAAAAACTATTTATAAAATAGTAAATTATTATCTTTGAAAAATAAAATAGCAATAATCAGGGTGGGGGTTTACATCCTACCCACCTTAAAATAATTTTATCCTCGAAAATTAATAAAGCTATGATCTATTAGAAAGAATAGTTCTGAACTATTGTTATTCAAAATTTCACAAACCATTGTCTTCTATAGACTCACCAATACTACTACTACTATAATCTACTGTGAACTTCCGTCAGCTCCTCCTTGTGAGGCTGGTAGTGGTGGGGCAGTCGCATTTCTCTTCGGACAAAATCGAGATATGTGCTGGTTGTAACCACAAGTCCAACACAACCCTAACCATTTGCAGCACTGTTCTTGGGTATGGACCTTCTTCATGCAATACTGGCAGGTAGGAAGTCTTGCACTTGATATGGGGCTGCTTGTGGCTGCTGTTGATATTGTTGTGTTGCGGTCTTCTCTGGGACATTGGATCGCTTTGTCGATCTCGATTGGCTGCTGCTTCCTCTATGTTCGTCTTCGTCTCTCTTTTGCTTACGCTTCAATTCTGTCTCTACCGCCTGTACGACCTTCAAGATCATCTCGTAAGTTGTGGCCTGGCTGGTGGCGATGGCTATGCGAATTTCATGTGAAAGCCCTTTTCTGAACTTCTTGGCCTTGGCCGCAGGGGTCATGGCATCTGCAAAGCGGCTGAGGCGGAAGAACTCTGCGGTGTACTCATCGACAGAGAGGTTGCCCTACTCCAGACTCTCGAACTCGTTCTCCAACTCTTTGCGGGCTGCTTCGGGTTAGAACTTCGTCTTAAACAGCTCATTGAACTCCTTCCAAGTCACATCGGACGCGGTGAATCGAGGCTCGTCTCTATACCACGTGCGGGCGATGTCGTAAAGTTGCATGCTAGCTGACTCGATCTTCAGGTCTTCAGAAACTCGAGCCATCCGGAGATTTCGGTCCATGTTCTCTAACCACTCATCCGTGTAGAGAATCTCTTCCGTTCTTTTGAATTCCCTGGGCCTAAGGTCCATGAAATTCTTGGAAGTTCCAGGGCGCGATCGTGGAGCGTCTCTAGTCTGGAGAGCCTCTCTCAAGGTATCATAAAAAGTGTCGGCCTGTCGCGTCTGGGAAGTGATGAGCTGCTGGAAGATTCCGAAGAGAGCGACATTGTCCAGCGGAGGCAGAACATGTGCTGGGTACATGGCAGGTGCTGGGTACGTCGTTGGAGCTGGATGCATGGTGGGAGCTGGATACATCGCAGGTGCAGGGTGCATGGTAGGTGCTGGATATGGAACTTGTGCTGGTGGTGGAACGTCGTCTCTGCGGAATCTCGAATATTACGGTTGAGCCGGGTCGCCCTGATGAGTAAGCTGATCTCCCTGCGTTGGCGGGGTCATGTAAGTGAAGAATCCTCCTGTCGTCGGTGGGGTATTCAGGAAAGCGTTGTTCCTGTCTTGAGAATCCATTTACTGCAATAAAAAAAACATTATACGGTATGAAGATTTTAAGCAGGATGCAAGTCAAAGATTCAACAGAAATCAAGGACAGAGATCAATATGATTTTCAAGACACGTGGTTGAGATCCTAAGTTTCTAATCCTATGTGCAGGCTCACGACGGTACAGTGACGTAACCGAAGTGATTAACGTTAACCTGCATGGGCTACCAAAAAAACTTGTCACGACTCGCACATGCTTTTTGAATATGAGGCGTGTCCACGCCCAGCCTACGATGCAGTGTCGGTGGTAGAACGCTATCTATTACATAGACAAGTCACATATTCTATGGAACTAACAAGGCAGTCTAGATCTCATCCACAAAAATATGTCATAATTAACTGAATATAGAATGAATAAAATGAAATATCAAGCTCATCATGAATCCAAGTCACGTCCGGTGGACACAAATCCACTGCCAGTAGACAGAATAAAATAGTACATGAAATGGAAATAACTGAGTCAACTACTAATCATCAAAGTACCCTCATCTGCAGTGGCACCGTGGTCCAATGATAGCTCAAACCTGCTTACGTGCACCTGGCTCAATGCTCGACTAAACTGAAGAGATCATCAGGTCCTCAGAGGACTAGCAAGATACATATACAAGCCTTTCTAACAGTTTAATAAACATGAAAGAAATCTAGGATATAGACAGGAAAAACTAAACAATCGCGAGACATGAATGTATGAACAACTACGCATAAATGAACTGCTAGAAAACAAGTAAACAAGAGATCAATGGAATGCCAACCCTTGCCCCGAATGTGGACTCGTAGGTCAGTTTTAAGACAAGTCACCCTCGCCCCGTGTGTGGACTTGCAGGTACAACGGACAACCCTCGCCCTGTGTGTGGACTCGCAGGTTGTAAACAATCAAAATAAGGAAAATAGCAGTTCAGTCTATAACGTGATCGTCCTACGATATAACTCAAACCAGTACAAGTGAAAAGCAAGTCCGATAAAGCTACAAGGCTAACTGTGAGCAATAATGAAGCACATGTCAGCAATCAATTGAATAATGAAAGCAGATAAGCATGTAGATAAAATTGTAATGAAAGGCAAGGTATACTTGCCTGTGGTCCTGCGCTGTTGGCACGGGTCAAATGCTGAGCCAAAAACCCAATAAACCTGTTTTATGAATTAATAGGATCAATAATACAATTTGAGAGTACAAGATTTGTCTAACTATTTGATTATTAGCTTTATAGGTTGATTTGTAATTATTGAATAGGTGGAACCTTGCCTCATGCTCCCCAACCCATTTGTGATATGTACTCTTAGACTACTTGGTGTCTTGGGTCATGCCTACATGTTCTCTTAACATTAATCACTAGATATAGGCTCATGACACTTTACATATACTATGGCACACCACTTGGTATGCAAGCCATCCAATGGGCCAACCAAGGTCTACCTTTCTTCTAATACCTGTACTTTAGTCTATAGCCTACACAAACTATCAGAGAGGGGGTTGGTTTTCTCCTGTTGCTACTGCATCATGCAGTTGCATACCCTCAGAAATAGAATGGCCATATGGCCTATAGCCAAAGCCTGCTGCTGCTCAAACCATGCTGTTGCTGCAAGTGCAGGCAAGCCATGCCACAGCAAGCAAAAGTAATGCAACGAAATGCCTGCTGCTTCTAATGCCCTGCTGCTAGGCAAGGCCTAAATCCAACTCACTCTCTAACACTTTCCACTTTCTCTTAGATAGATAATCACTGCTAATACTCTTAGACATCTTATATACTATAAAATTCCTGATACTAACTAATTCACAACTGACACATTCAATTCCTAACTCACATGCCTCCTACTGATAATAACTCTGATACCTACTAACCTTCATTGATTTGGCTCACTCTTGATACTCTCATTTACTCAATACTCATCCACGAGATACCTATGAACACTTTCACTGTGTTGGAGCCTAACACCTCTCTCACTAGACACATAGGTCAAATAGCCTATCCTTCAAATATGGAACCTGGTACAGTTCCCTGTCTATAGGGATTGACCCTATATAGCAATGGTCCTTGGTACAAAACAAGGACCAAAAATTGAAATCCATGTTTCAGTTTAGACAATAATACTTTGTCCAAAATAGGTGTTAGAACAGTAAACCCCAAATGCCCATATGAGTACCAAAACACCATCTCTCCACTTGTAATCATATTCATACAACTTTTATTGATACTTTAAGTTCCAACTGAAGAGTACATGGTAACTCCTGTAAATCTTGACCATGCATTAGCCTAAACTAACCTATGATGCTTCAAATGCCCATGGCCACAGATGGCTCCCAAGTGGCACTCACAAAGGAGATAGCCAAATGGACCATGCCCTGCAGCTACGATCCAATAAATTCACCACACTCCATGTCCTGCACAGGACATTAACCTACCTCTAACTGTATAACTCTACTAATACTCAGGTATAAGTATGCCCTTTTTAATGCTACCATGACACAGGTACCTACACATATGGAGGGGTCTGCACAATGGAATAATGAACTGAAACATATGTGCAGGACAAAATAAAGAAGGCAATTGCTGAATGAGCTTGTGTGACTAATATATGTTCAATGCATATTATCTGGTCTGAAAGCTCCCTTCCAAGGGACAGGGCTTAAACTCTACCTATAGGTTGATTACTCATAGTTGTAGAACAGCTAACATGCCCTGACTGAAACTACCAAATAATGAAGGACAGTACTAGGAGGGGACTCGACCTCAGTAAGGTTCTGATGTGATCAGCTGAAACAACACACAGAGATAAACTAATGTCTGGTAAGGATGTCTCCTCTTAACTAATGGACCCACTAGGAAACCCCCAACTTGGTACATAACTCTGACTCATACCCCACCCTGGTCAGCTGCTATAAGTCTCTATCTACTGTCTTTCCTGTGTATAGCTTGACATCAACTGGGCACCTGGCATCACTCTCCTAATGTCTATATGAAGTCACTGACTCCCTTTCTCAAGGGAACATCACCACTAATACTTATCTACAACCTGTAGGTAGTTTCCTACTAGGACAGATAGTATCTACATCAATCTCACTGGATACTTATATGTTAGTACAGTTATGTACTGATGTATCAGTGCATCTGATACATCAACCTCTCTTGGCCATATTAATGTACATCCCCTGATTTCAAGTACCCTTCAAGACTGTACCCACAACACCAGGATCCAGGTAAAATCTAATGTAACTACGATTCATTACATACAGATGTCTGGTTCCCTCTAGGCCCTGACACCGATGGGTAGTCTTAATACCTATCTTGGGCCTATAATGAGGAATCAACCTCCCAGACCTATTGACCTATTAGAAGTGGGTACGACATCTTAT
This sequence comes from Iris pallida, assembly GCA_029216955.1. Taxonomy (NCBI): domain Eukaryota; kingdom Viridiplantae; phylum Streptophyta; class Magnoliopsida; order Asparagales; family Iridaceae; genus Iris; species Iris pallida. Next base: position 56,388 of record JANAVB010039505.1, on the reverse strand, counting down.
GGTGCTGGTCTGACATATCCTAGGCATTAGGATTTTTATAGGTACTCACTCTCTAATGGTCTCACTTTTTACTCAACCTCACCACCATATTTCCCAACTGATACATAGTGACCTCGATTACCTACTGATACAGTTACAGGACAAACAAATAGTGCAGGGACTGGGCTTCTCATAGCCTAAGTAATGAAAGGATGACTGAGCTATAGACCCATTTTTTATTGGCTTCCTAATTCCTATTACACAAGTCCAGTCTTCTAATCTTCATAAACACTAGTATCCTCAAGCTAGTAGCATCCTAGGATACTTGGTCTTCCCATACTGTTAGCCTTCCTAGTCTTGTTCCTAGAACCCTTGCAGAGTAATCGCATCAATAGTCAAATGACTGTTGTCCAATAAGGACTGATCAATGCTATGAATTGAACCATATGCCCTGTATCAGTTTGTACAGACCTGGATATGGTCTGTTGTGTTGGCATCGAGTTGATAGAAAGGGGATTCACCAGTTAGTATCCCTTGGGTACAATGGAGGTTCATATAGATGTCTGGATAGGTGTAAGTACCTATGTGCACAATGGATCACACTGATTTGATATAAACCTCAGCCCCAATATTTATTCTATAGTCCTAACCATGACTCACCCTTCCTTCGACCCTAACACTTGGCATTCTGACTCTTACCCATCCTGTACTGTTCTGATACTTAGCCTATCTTCCCATGCCTTGCCCATAGACAAATGGTGGGGTTTTCCTACTGGTGATAGGGTGCTTCCCATTTACATCATCATCTAATCTCCTTAGACATTACCATAAACACTTACATTGCAGAGTAATCCTAAACATTTAACAAGATTAAGGAATCATATGATGGGATTATGAAGAGTAGGGGATTACCTGTTGGAGAATTTATTATTCTGCTCTGGACTTCTTGACAGCACACTTTGTAAACTGGAGGAGGTGCAGGAGAATATCTTAGTGTTTATAGATGGTGAGGGTCGGCTGTTACTACCCATATAGAGACAATCATGGGGAGAGTAAATAAGAGGCAATCCCGATTTGAATTTTTCTTTGGTTGATCCTTTTGAGCTGTTCTTTATTCGAGCAGAGGGAAGAGATTCGGCTGGGTTTTGAATATTTGGGGCTTTACAAATAAGCCCCTCCTAGAATTTGATTTACAAACTCACCTTAGAGTGCCAAATTCATTATAACTTGATAAGTCACTAATATATAGTATGAATTAGTTAAAAAAAAATAATAACTATTTATAAAATAGTAAATTATTATCTTTGAAAAATAAAATAGTAATAATCAGGGCGGGGGTTTACACTCTGCAAGACATGTTGCTGAAGAACAACCGGTATAATAGGCCCCTGTACTACACGGGGTATGTTGGTGCCATTATGGTCGATCGCATCCCCATCGACCATGGCTCTTCTTCTAGCATCATCCTTCGGAATTTACTCTAAACTTTGGGAATCCCGATGCATCGGCTGACTGCGTCAAATACTACAATCAGCGGCTTCAACGCTGGAAAGAGTGAGCCCTTTGGCAAGATTCGTCTGAAATGCCAAATAGGTGATCTTCAGACAGACGTGACTTGTTACGTCATTGATGCTGATATAAACTACAACATATTATTGGGTCGGCTATGGATTCATGAATAGATGATCGTGCCCTCCACTCCCCACCAATGTGTGAAGTATGTGGCCAGCAATAGGACTATCAAGACCGAGTTTACTGACATCGATCGGTTTTAAAGACTCGAAGCGTATTGTACAGATATTGATCTGTATAAGTCAGTTCCATGGGACAATGATGCCAATGATGCCAACGATGAGGCAAATATGGCACCAGAAAGCGTGGCTATGGCAGAAGAACTATTGAGGGTTCGATTGAAGGGTAGACCTCCCAAGATGTCAGCTCTTCTTGTCATCAAGCTTCGAGGAAAGGCTCCAGCTCGGTCTCCCTCGACGATATTAGCAGCTAGCCAGGAGCCTATGTAAATAAGGCTTCCCCAAAAGGCCCCAAAGCCGACTCTGAGGTCAGAAGAACCTCCGACTGCACCAGCCCCTTGGTCGTTAAGTTGAAGGAGAAACCTCCTCCACCTTCTTCCATGGTAGCCTTATACTCACAGATGAAGAGTTTGGAGACTACATATGTGTCGATACCGAGGCACACTCCTTAGATGATGTAATCCCTCGGAATAAGATTTCATATTTCATTAATAGAAAGTTATCTTTGAATTACTCGTGTGCAAACTGGAACACTAATTATTTCTTAGACAACACTGTGTATATGTTACAAACACAAGTGGCAACCACTAATCTCGCAAGCCGAGTTGTCTCTCCCCAAGGTGCCTACTTTTTGGTTCCAGCGAGGAAGAAAGATGAAGAACCCATTATCTTCGGTCAATTGGAGCATCCTCAGCAGCTGGCTTCGGCCGAACCAGAACCCGATAACGGCAAGATGCAACTCTATGGTTACACTACTCAAGTTAAACATCATATCCAGAAAATGGGTTACAACTTGAACAGCGACAGATGACTGAACTATGGCAAAGGTCGACGCCTTCCTTTATGACTTCGTGATCCAAAGAAAAAGTCCCAAAATTACTATTAACGTACTCGTCGGGGGTTGGGTTACGTTACACCCACAGCAACTTCGAAGAGCTCAGAGCCATAGGTCCTGATGCATTCATATTCTTTCGACTCCTCAATCTGAGACTGTGATACCAGTATCGGCCAAGCCTTCAAAAAGATACTTTCTGTCAATATGGTCTCCGTAGATCTCCCAGTCGAGGAAGAAGGCTAGTTACTCGACTTCTTCGAGGATGAACCCTGGATATAATGCCAGAGATCCCAATAGGAATGGTGCTTCGAACAGCATGAACCTTCCAATGAAGATGAGGTCATCCAAGTCGAGCTGGAAAATGAGGCTTCCCCTAAACCTATCTTCATCAGTAAAAGCTTGACTGGAGAAGACAAAGAATCTCTGATACAGCTTATCTGAGAGTACATCGATGTCTTTGCTTGGAGCCATGAAGATATGTCGGGTTTTGACCCGCAAGTCGCATGTACCCTCTCAACATCTTACCCGATACTAAGCGTGTCAAGCAACAACAGCGTCATTTTCACCCCAACATCATGGATGCTATTAAGAAAGAAGTCGACAAACTCATGGAGAGTGGCTTCATTCGTGAGGAGCAACATCTGGATTAGGTGGCCAATATTGTCCCAGTCACTAAGAAGAACGGGAATATTCGGGTTTGCATAGACTTCAGGGACCTCAACTCGGCCTGTCCAAAAGACAAGTTCCTCCTCCCGATCCCCGACGTGATGATTGACAACACTTGTGGCTTCGAAAGTATATCTTTCATGGATGGTTTCTCTGGCTACAACCAGATCAAGATGTTCTCTAAAGATGAAAAGCATACTTTATTTCGGACTCCAAAAGGGATATACTGTTACACGGTAATGCCCTTCGAATTGAAGAATATAGAGCAACATACCAGTGGGTTATGACCACCATATTCTGCAAATACCTCTGAAAAATGGTAGAATGTTATGTTGATGACATTGTCGTTAAAAGCAAGAAAAAATCCAGCCATTTGGATGACTTGAGGACGGTGTTCGACTTGATGCGGACACATCGACTAAAGATAAACCCAACCAAGACTTTCTTGGAGTCTCTAGTGGCAAGTTCTTGGGCTTCATCATCAAAGCCAAGGTTATTCATATTGACCATGAGAAGACTAAAGCGATCTTGGACATGGCTCCCCTAAAAAATTACCGTGAGCTTCGAGGCCTACAAGGACGCTTGGCATATATTAGAAGATTCATAGCAAATCTCTCTGGTCGATGTCAACCCTTCACCAAACTTATGAAAAAAGGAGTTTCGTATGTCTGGACCAAAGAATGCCAGTGCGCATTCGACGATATCAAAAAGTACCTCACTAGTCCTCCAGTACTGGTGGAACCAGTTGTGGGTTGGCCCTTCATACTATATGTTCGAGCTATGGACCATTCTTTCGGTGCTTTGCTAACCTAGAGAAGCACCGAAGGCCACAAACAGGTAATCTACTATCTTAGCAGGACCATGATTGGGGTCGAGCATCGGTATAATCCTGTAGAGAAGGAGTGTCTTGTTCTGCTCTTCGCTATCCAGAAGATGTGCCATTATGTGGCTGGACAGACAATCAATGTCGTCTTCCAAGTCAACCCCCTCAGAGTCCTTATGACTAAGCCAGGGGCTTTAAACTCGCGATTAGCCACATGGGCGATGCTATTGACTCCTTATGACATGGTATTCATCCCACAATAGGTATTCAAGGTACTACAAAAAAGTGTCTTTTTGGGACGACACTATTAAGAACACGAGTCTAAAACGTCCTAAACATGTAGTTATAGGGACGACTATTTTCTTGGTAACAAAAAAGTAGTATTTTTTTGGACTGATTGTGGAAATGGATCTCTGTTTGGGACTAATAAAACTTTATATCCCAAATAATTCACATTACCATCCCAAATAGCTCGGTGGGAATACCAAGTATTTGGCGGCTAATTGCCAAATTTTTAGGGGAAACGTTTCCCTCCACACGTCCCCATCCTGACCGTTCGATCGATGACCTAAATCTAGACCGTCCATCCCAAAACCATTCAGACTTTATTAAAAATTAGTAAAATTAAAATAAATAAAAAGTTAGCCAAGTCTGTGTTTCATGTGAGAAATAAGTGTTGGGAAGGGTTTACAATTCTCCAAATCTTTATTTCCTTTCCTTCTCTCTTCCTCTCCCGAGCCCTAAAGAGAACGAAGGCGGCGAGGTTCCTTTCCTTCTCTTCCGAGCCTAAAAAGAAAAGAAGACGACGAACATGACTGCCTCTTCTTCGTCCTCTTAGTCTGGTGACAGGTAATCTTTCTCTCTTTCTCTCCACCCTTCGTTCTCTCCTCATTTTAGGGCAAATTTTAGGGGGAAACATTTCCAACCGGATTGCTTTACGGCCACGAGTTCTATGTCTGCCACGAGTTCTATGTCTGTCCCGTGGAGAGGTCGGTGAGGTAGTTGATGAATGTCCCTTTCACTCTCCGTGGAGAGGTCGAGAAAGAGTTCATCGAGGAGGTGACCAAGGAAGGGATGGTCTAGCTCAAGGGGCATAGGTCGGTTGGTAGGGTTCGTGCTTCCATATATAATGCCATGCCACTGGTAGGAGTTAGTATTATGGTTGCGTTCATGAAGGATTTCCAAGTAAGGCATCTGTAGTTAGTATTATGGTGCATTCAATTTCCGTCTAGTACTATACTATGCATTTATTTTGTTCTCGATGAGAGTATGATTTGGATTTTCTGATTTCTTGTGTTACTTTAGTAGTAGTAGTTGTTGTCGTTCTCGTGTCATTTAGCTCTTCAGTTGTTGCTGTCAAGTGCCATAAAACTCCAAATTAGGTGGGAATGCTACTTCTACAAAGTGGTTGCAGAATAATTTTGGCTATAGTATTGTTTATTCTCCAAATTAAAACATTGGACTCATAAATTTATTTGCCTATTCTTTTGAGCAGAAACATACTAGCAACATTTGCTTTTACTTTGCCAGGAATAATTTATTATTCTACTGATGTCACATTGTTGTTATCTGTATAATGTATATTTGATTGCATTATGTTGACAAAAAATTTCGATTGGAAGAGAACTTGTCGTTTACCATTGCTTCTTTCCTTTCCACCTCTTCGACCTGATCTCCTCTCTGACAGGAATAGTCCGCATCCTATGCAGTGATGCTTTTTGGTGAAATCGTTTCTAGCTTATCCTTATTTTTTAGATCACTAAGCCAGGAAAACATTGCCCATGTCGAGGCATTTTTTTCATCCTACACGGACACTATGAGAACATGACTTCTTATAAATTGGTATCTCTTTGCCTAATTGCTCAACCGCACTAATTCATGCCAATTTTTCTAACTTATAGCAATTATAATCAATAAAAAGGAATAAAAACTAGTTTTTGAGAGAGACTCCTTTGATATTTGTGTAGTTTTAATGCTTATTCCTACAAATATTGTCTTTTCTGAGGAATAATTTGTAGCCCCTAAGTTAATTGTGACAAGCTCTATTAAACTAATTTTCTGCTATATTTGTATAGTTTTTGAGAAATAATTTGTTCCCTCTTAAGTTATACTAGCAAGCTCCATTACGATATGCTTCCGTTGTATAGTGCTAAAGAATGTTCACATTTTCAGTTACTTAAGTTGTCATTTTTGAAGTTTGGGTTGTTGACAGCCGATATTGGAGATAATGGATACATCAAGCCCTGCAGTATTTGTGAATGCTAAACTTCTGAAGGTGGGGTCATCACTGGACAGTTAACATATGGACAATAGTTAACTGTGAAGGGCTCACATGGATTCCATGTGACACATTATGTGGAAGTCATCGTCATCTTGTTTTTTTAAAAAGAAAAAAGTTTCTAATGGCCATGTCCGACAATAAATACATCGAGGTAGTCTTCCTGTATGTAGTGTAGTTATTTCTGCTATACATTCTGGAAAGAAATCATATGTGTCATTTGCATTATGCTTTGTGTTGTTCATGTACAAATATTTCTTAAAGGTGGCACATTACAAACTATATGAATGCTCTATTTATTACTGTGCTACTTTATTTCCTTCTTAGAATGTTTAATTTGGCGGTGTGAGTAGACTTTTGAGTTTGTGATGGATCAGATATGATTCTGTATGCTTCTCCATGTTCAAATAAAATATGTGTTTTGTTTTTTTGCTATTATTAGTGATTGATATACTCATTTGCCTGTCTATGAAAAAGTACAATATTTGGAATTTCAAAATTGCACCTCTTGCTAAAATTTCTATATTAAATATTTAACTTGTGCTAATGCCTAAGACTCTTTTCTTCTTCTCTTATGTGGTACATTTGTCTCTTTCCTATACCAACCAATTGACTAGGTAACTCGTACGAGAACCCTTTAGTTTCTAGGGCAGGAAATGATGCAAATGTCAAAAAGTTGATACGTCATCTAGTACAAATGTAAGAGGGTTCTTCGAGGGGACAAGCAAAATGTAGAATAGGACAAAAAAGGAGATTCATGGATCAAAAAAGAAGCGAGCAAATGTAAGAGGGTTCCTCGAGGGGACAAGCAAAAGGTTGATATACTCATTTGCATTGAAGATTCATGGATCAAAAAAGAAGCGAGTAATTGGATCAATATATTATGTGCATATTTTCACTCGTATCATTGCATCCCATGTTCTAATCTTGAATGTCTACCTTTGCGACATCAAGTACATGTAATAAAAATGTTAATGTATATATATCAATATGGAAACTCATTTTTCTCTACATACATGTACAATAGCAAGACTTCCTATCTTCCAGCTCTGATTAATAGTCTTATAGTGTGTCATTTCTCTTAACAAATCTACTCAATACCTACACTATTATCATTGTTATTTAGTTTTTGTCATTAGTTTTACTCATTAATTTTTTGTTTCCTAGTCATGATATTGAATTTATCAGGTTTCATGGCTTGATGTTTTTTCAGATTTCAATTACTGAAACAATTGCTTGACTGGAGGTAGTTACTGTTGGGCTGCAAGTGCAGGTACACACTTCAACTTGTTCCTTGACTTTCTAGTCCAGTTCAACTTTTCTCTCAAGTATTATTTCTTTATAACTTCCATTTTGTTGGAGTGATATGCACATGATTTAACTTAATGGTACTGAAGCATATAAGGGGTATATTTAGCTAATAGGATCTATTCTTTAGGTACTATGAGCCTTAGACTTACGCTTATGAGGATCTACTTTCTAGTATATGAGAGTATTCTGTTATGTACTGGAGCTTATTACAACTATATATTTCTTGGTGTGCCAAATTATGCCATTAACAGTGCTATATGTTGCAAATAGAATTTACTAATATGTTGACTCCGACATCCTCAAAATTTGGCACACTAGAAAATAATCTAGACCTTACTGCTGTTCAGTGTCAGAATTGATCAAGTATAATTTGGGGTAGTTTCTTTTTTGGAGTATGATTTTTGGACTCTGAATTTTGCATACTGCCTGTAAAGTTTGGTTCTCCATTTTCTTTCTTTCAAGTTGCAATTTGTATTTATTACATTTGTTTCTTTTTTGGACTATGATTTTTGGACCGAATTTTGCATAGTATAAATTTTACATAGTCTCGTATCGGTATCGGTATCAGTATCGGCTGTAACCTCTCCGAATTGAGAGCAAGAAGTTCCTTTGTAGCCCAAGAAAGAGAGTAACTTCTTTTTTCCGGTTGCCATTCCCTAGCTAGTTTCTACCTGTTCTGAATGTTCCGATCAGAGCTTCAGTTTACTGTTGCTGAAGGGATGTGCAGTGCAGTACCACACACACACACACATACACACACACACACACACACACACACACACACACACACACACACACACACACACACACATATAAATATAGTTTCCATTTAAAATGTTTTCCAAATTTTCCTTTTTCACTTAAAGCTTTCTTTTTTCCTACTCTTTAATTTTTTTTGTAAGTAGATGGAAAGACCTGATTGATCCTTTTGTCTTGATTTAAACATTCACAAAATAATATAGTGTAGTCTGTACAAATTGGTTTGCATAGTTTGGAACTTCTTGTCTTTCTTTTCGGGAGGTCTGTACAACCAGCAGGTCCTTGCTATATATTGGCATGTCTTAATTTCATTTACAGGTCCATCAAAAGCATTCTGGATTTACTTAAATGATGGAGGACAACTCTTGTGATAGAAATTTTTTTGGGTTAATTTTGTGAATGTTTGATAGATGATTCAAAAACACGGTGTAGTGCTTAATGTTTTGGGATCATAATTTTGTATGTAATGGTGGAGATGATGGGTTCATTTTGTAGGTGATGGTGTGGGTGATGTATTGTGTTTTGGATTTATTTTGTAAATGATGGTAAAAGATGCCTAATGTTAAGCATTTCTATTATTTATCAATTGAACATTATAGTTATATATGGATTTCATTTTCTTCTACTTAATGAAATATGTTTTTCTATTTTGTAAATGATAGTAAAGAATGCTTGATGTTGTTAAGCTTTATTTGTATGGGAGCTCCGACTCCTGGAGATACGTCTGAGGACAAGTTCGACAATGGCCATGATCATATGAATTAAGTTATATGTGTATTTAAATTGTATGTTTTATAGCTGAAAAATGCAAACAATAATTTCATATGTATTACTTTTGGGACGATTATGTAATTGTCCTAGATATAAACGACATCCTTTTGTGACTTTGATAAATTTTTCTAGGACGGATGCTATTCGTCACAAACTCTTTTATTTTGGGACAGTTTAGTAAACCGTCATAAACATATAATAATTCAAACTAACTCTTTCGGTACGGTTAGATATTTTGATCCTAAAAACAAATTAGGACGACATTTTCCGTCCTAAAACTTTTTGCCACGCCACCCTAATAGCACTGTTACATTCTGTCCTAAAATACGTTCCAAATTACGATATAGGACTGATTTGGGCCTTTTTAAGATAGATTTTTGGCGTCCCAAAAAGATATTTTTTTTGTAGTGAGGGCCATGCATTAGCCGACTTCTTGGTGGCACACCCTGTGCCAAAGACATCAAAGCTCTACGATGACATTCCCGATAAAGTCCAAAAGTCCAATGTTATCTCAGACAATCCTGTTTGGTGCATGTTCTTTGACGACACTTCAAGAATAGGACCGAAGGAAGAGATCATCGCAGGGGTCAGAGTCGTTCTCATCACTCCCGACGGCCTAGTCATCCACCGTGCATATTCTCTCATGGAGTTATGCACCAATAATGTTGCTAAGTATAACGCTCTCATTATCGGGCTCCAGCTCGCTAAACAGTTGGGGGTTGACTACATCGAGGCCTATGGCAACTAAAAACTGATTATCAATGAGGTTCGAGGACAATACGAGGTCCGACATGAAGATCTGGTTCTTTACCACCAGGCAACAATCGATATCATTTCTACCTTCATAGGGTTATTTATAGAACATGTACCTCGATTGCAAAACTTGGAGGCCGACGCACTTGCTGGCCTCGTCGCTTCTCTGGCAGCTCCTGTTGGAACCCAATATATCGTCACGGTGATAGGTCAAGAGCTGGTTTGCCCAAAGAATAATCTACGTACGTGTCTAAGTTACTCAGTACAAATAGACACTAATGTTGACATTCGGGACTGGTGATTCCTGTTCATAGACTACGCAGTCTACGGAATCCTACCCAAAGACCCGAAGGAAGCTACTTCTGTCAAGAGACGCTCTCTCTAGTTCTTCTATGACACGGCTACCAAAATATTGTATCATCATTCATATGACGGGCTTCTCCTACGATGTTTATCCAAGACAGAAGCACAAGAGGCACTCCGGGAGGCGCACGATAGCACCTGTAGAGCCCATCAGCCTGGTCCTAAGTTGCAGAACCGACTATGTTGCATGGGCTACTACTGGTTCACTATGATGGCAGATGCCGTTGATTATGTAAAAAAGTATCAGGTATGTCAATTGTATGCGTACTGTAACCACCAACCTTCTGAGTTCCCACATCCCACGGTGGTCGCCTGGCCGTTCGAAGCATGGGGAATGGACACCATTGGACCGATTAGCCCACCGTCCTACAAAGGACACTGGTTCATCCTCGCCATCACCGACTACTTTTCTAAGTAGGCGGAAGCAGTACCTCTGGTTGAGGTGAAAACCTTGAACATGATTAACTTTGTTAAGCATCATGTCATATACCACTTTGGAGTACCTAGAAGGATTATCCACGATAATGGCCCTCATTTCATGAGCCACGTATTCCATCGGTTCTACGATAAGAATCGAATATAGAATATAGCATCAACGGCTTATAATTCTGCAGCAAATGGACTAGCCGAAGCATTCAACATGACTATTGTTAAGTTACTCAAGAAAGTCATATCTTCTATTAAGCGCGACTGGAATGAAAAGCTGGGCGAATGTCTGTGGGCTTACCACACGACAGTTCGGACACCCACGGGCAACACACCATTTTTCTTTATCTATGGAAGCGACGCAGTACTCTCTCTGGAGATCTAGATCCCGTCTTTATGTGTAGGCATCACCAACCAGCTGACTGACGAAGACAATCAATGTCGATGGCTACAAAAGTTAGAGGTATCGAACAAAAAGCGTCTGCTAGCTCAACAACAGATCGAGCTTTATCAAGCTCGAATGTTTGGGGCCTTCAACAAAAAGGTCTAGGAAAGGGCATTCTAAGTAGATGACCTCGTCTTATCAGTTCGAAGACCGATGGTGATGACTCACAAGACAGCTGGAAAGTTCGATCCCAAGTGGGAAGGACTGTTCATCATAGAGACAATCTACTCTAATGGGGCCTATGATTGGCCAAATCCAACGTTGACTTTCTAATAATGCCAATCATTGGCATGTTCCTGAAGAAATACTATATCTAACGTCTAAACCGACATATATTTCTACATCCCCCGCGGATGTTCATGAATTCTATTAACAAATTCACCTCTTTTATATTCCTCCAGTAGAGAAAATATTTCATGTCCATATAACCTCTGAATTATTTTTTTATACCTTAACGAAGTTCGTGCCTACCACGTCCATATTACCTCTGAGTAGTTATTCCTTCCATGATAACCTCGTGTTGTCATAGCTATCTAGAAAATATTTCACGTCCATACTACCTCTGAATTGTTATTCTACACCCTAACGAAGTTCAAGTCTACCACGTCCATATTACCTCTGAGTAGTCATTTCTTCCAGGATAACCTTGTGTTGTCATAACTATCTAGAAAACATTTCACGTCCGTACTACCTCTGAATTGTTATTCTACACCTTGTTGAAGATTGTGCCTACCATGTCCATATTACCTCTGAATGGACATCTTTTCCATGATAATACCCCGTGATTGTCATAATTATCTATAAAACCTTTCACTTCTATACTACCTCTGAGTCGTTATATACATCCGTAGAGTCTATCCTTGACATGTCCATATTACCTCTGAATAAGAAAAATTCTACCACCAAAAATCATGTATTTACCATGTCCATATAACCTCTGAGTAAAACACCCTATCCCCAGTGGAGTTATCTACATCCCCTCACGTCTTACTACCACTGAGGGAATTCTCACTCTTATACAAGAAAGTTCACAGCAAAAGAAGATAAAATATTTCATGCTCGAAGAGACTCTTCGGACGATATGGGAATTAAAATTTGAGATCATGATGACCGTTCCCTTGAAACGAGGAGTTATGATCAACTTTTAATGAAACGATGGCTCAAGGCATTTAATGCAGAAGGCTAAGCATGACGACAGCCTGTCAGCAAGCGTACTAGACATTTGTTTATAAAGGACACGTGTCATACTTCTGTTCAAAGTATTCCGAGTTTGACTCAAGTTCGAAACACGTTGAAGGAGGTCTTGTAGAAGCATAAAAAAGCGCAGCCGTGACAAAAGCACAGGTGATAAGTCGCAAATTTCATAAAAGCACAGGTATCTAAAAGTGCGGACAATAATAAAAAGTCACAACAGACAAAGAGGGTGCATAAAAAGTTCTTAATTAAAATTATGTCTACAAAGATCTATTAAAGATTCTTCATTATTACATATAAGGACTAAAACACCTAAAGTCTACAACTGGGCAATCATCAGAAAGTATGCAGCCCCCAGACGCGCAGCTCGTCAAGAGCAAATCACTTCCTCGTCAGAGCAAACCACTTCCTAGCCAGACGCAGAGGAACTCCAATATGGCTAATGAAGCAGTTATAGGTCCGAGCTACAATGTAGCTCCTGTTCGCCACACTACTGCGACTCTTGAGCAGGACAGAGCAAAACTTGTGGCTCTTCGGATTGGTAATCAATCCAAACATGGAAGCTTGGATCTCGAAGACCTCCAAGATATTGTTCAGGTTCGAACTCCTCATGCCAAACGCTCAAGTACGTCTCAAAATCCAGTAGCAGTTCTTCTACAAGGACATAGCTTCTTTAAACGAAGAGATCCATAACCAACAGTCGACTTGTGCAAGGCCAACGGTCGTTCGAAGCCATGTCAGGATCGAGTATGACGGTGGGAATGCTAGGAGACAGTGGACGTAACTCCTCAAAAAGCTTTCCTTTATATAGGTTGTGTGTAGTCTAACCCATATGCCACCTGGCCGTCAGTCAAAGACTTCCAAATTAATGGGTTGAACCTAGATTCAGCACAATGAATTTTATTTAATAGGTTTATATGACTGAATCCTAGGCCACAAAATTTTTTGAATTCCCCAAATGACGACGGTAATTAAAGAAAAGATTGACCCATCCGTTAAAAGAGCAATCATTAAATTGCTCTTATGACTTCGACAAAAACTAGCTCCTTCGACTCAGAAGCGCAGCCATTTCAGTTCAACTTAAAAGCGCAGCCACTTTAGCTCGACTCAGAAGCGCAGTCACTTCGGTTTGACTCAAAAATCGCAGCTCCTTTGCTTCAACCCAGAAGCGCAGCTCCTTCCATCCCACCCAGAAGCGCAACCCATTCAATGGCTCTTTCAGCTGACACTTTGTTGCCTTAAGCACAAGTCTACTCGTCACTCCAAAGCGCAGTGACTCCGTCGTCTTTGAAATACAGTCTACTCGTCACTCCAAAGCACAGTGACTCCATCGTCTTTAAAACATAGTCTACTCGTCGTACCAAAGCATAGTGACTCTGTCATTTTAAAACACAGTCTACTTGTCGCTCTAAAGCATAGTAACTCCGTCGCCTGAATCACAGTCTTCTCATCGTCCAGAAGCACAGTGACCACATAGTCTTCGAAAACACGGTCTACTCGTCGCCAAAAAATATAGTTACATCGAAGCCTCACCAAAAGCATAGCTTGTATAGATGCATAGTCCTGTGAGGTAACATTGTCCCACGTGGCCATAAACTGGTGCTTATATCTTGTCAGATATCACCCAATCGGTTTGCTTAAACCACCGCTCTTAAGATAGAACAGAGTTTGATAAGAGCAATATCCTATCGGTTTGTTTAAACTACGGATAAGGACGGAATTTATTCTTATGGACGTGGGCCATATCCAGTCGGTTTGTTTAAACCAATGGCCCCCTAAGATAAGGACAAAATCCAACTTCAGGGTTAGAAACAGAATCTACTCAGGTTCATCCAATCAATACTAAACGAATGTCATGTGTTATTTATTCAGTTATGTTGATAACTCCCTAAGATCTTGATAAAAGAGAATCCTAACATCCGCCATATGTTAGCTTCATAGTAGCCCTCATCGTGCAGCCTCAAGATTCTCTCATATCTCCACGTGTAGCATTCCTGCACAATCCTTATGCACATCGTATATGTGCTTGCCTTTAAATGGAAGGAGTTTTCCTTCGATAAAGAGGCTTCGAAATCTTCATAACTTTGGCATTCTCTTGATTGGCAACCCAGAGTTTCAGTCACAAGTACCAGAAACCCAGAGCAAGTTCAACTCATCGTCAGATCGTCAACAGAGTAAGGAGCCATTGTAGTACTCGATCTCCACCGTCACAGTTTCCTAGAAATGTTGTACTTAGATCTCCTATTTAGGAATCGATTGTACTCTTTATACGTTTAATATACAAAAAGTTCGTATAACCTTTTGTCATGGCAAACAAGGAGACCCACAAGGCTAGGATAGAGACTACTATAGTTAAGGAGCATCACGTAGGACTAGTACTATCTATGTGATCGGGAGCACCAACACAGGACTCTGGTCATTCGATTTATTGTAGTCATGCTTAGTACCATGTATCTCTATGCATGCCACTATCTTAGTATTTTTGTGTCTTAGTTAGTCCTTCGTGGCTATTTTTTTTTGTCTTCCATGCATGTTACTTACTGTTACATTCGGTATATTATTGCGTATCTTGCTATGCCTTCTGAGGATCTGGTGATCTCTCCAAGTTTTGCTGAGATGCTAGAATATAAGGGTAGTTGGTGATTGTTTCTTCAAGATTTCAGGTATATATTGGTTGATATTTTTATTATATTCTTCTGGCATTGCATTTAAATTTCTATGACTTTAATCTGCTGATATAGCCTAGTTTCAGAAGCTTTATTTTTGTTATTAGCTTGTTCATATAATTATAATAGAGTCTGGTCCATTTTATTATATATTGTCTATTCTTATTTGTTTGTAGGATCCGGTATGTTAATGCTTGACCAACATTAGTGCACTTGGACTTACGTAAGATTTACTTTTTGCGGATTGAGATACAGAATTATTATAATGATATAGAGTTATAATTACTTGACGTAGACAGCTTATACGTATTCGAGCTAGACTAGAGTCCACTTGATACGTAGCTGGCATGTTTACGTATCACAGTCCTATATATTTTTGGACTAGCATGACTGGCTACAAATATGAAGGGTTGTAAAACCTTAAAATGATGCAGATCTGAACTATCGGAGAGGAGATCAAAGCTTTACAACTTTTAGAGATCGGAGAAAGGAGATTGAAGACTATTTCGAAGATGAGATTGTTTTGAGTAATTCTTCTCGTCATCTTTGTTCTCCGAGAGTACGTAATCGAATTTTCTACTTCAAGTAGTTATGGTGATGCGTTAGGATCAGTGAGAAGTCTGTATGAAGTCGGTGTACTTTCTTATTTTATTAGTGGAGGCTTTTCAGGATTGGACTCCCATCGTCCCGTGATTTTTTCATAAGGGTTTTCCACTTCAAAGTTGTTGTGTTTGCGTTGTTTGGCTCTCGTATGAATTTAGCTATTTGTTTTCTTCGTTTTACATCGATTCTCTCGTAGCTTCTTGGTTTGGAAGAATTATTTCTGTATTTTTTTTCTAATACAAATTTCTATTAGACTAGCATTCACTTTTACAGACCAACACAACAATTCATGGGGAACAACTAAAATCTATATCAATAACTAAGGACCATAAAATAGTGACATAATCACTCAACTCAAGCCCTTTATCCACCGACCCGGTAAGTGAACTGGGTGTCCTTGGAGCTCGGTACTCGTCTGGTACTTCTAGATCTCACGGAGGGCGATGGTGCCGAGAGGGAAGCGGTGGGGCCGGCTACTTCACTCCATCGATCATCGAAGCAGAATTTCACGCAGCTTTGGTAGCCAACTGCATGCGTAGGGTCTTGCCATCGGTGGACTTGTGGGCATTTTGTTTGGTCCATGCTATTGGTGGAAAATAGGGTTAGGGTTTGTTGGAGAAATAAGGGTTTCTTTTGAATGATGACGGTGATGATAAATTTGGAAACAAATGAATGTTGATTTTTATAGTGGAGGAAGAGGCATGAGAACATGAGGAGAAAATGCGAGGTTACGAACGATTTTAGATTAGTTTTCAAATAATAACAAGAGGAGATCATAAGAGGAGGTTACGAACATTTTTATATTAGTTTTAAATTTGAATTATTAAATGAGTAAATTACTTTTTTATCATGTACAGTATAATTTTAGGTAAGGAAGTATTACATATATATATATATATATATATATATATATATATATATATATATATATATATATGTTGTGATTTGGATAAATCCAAATGTGGATGCCCTTATCCATATCCACAACAACTTCCATCACATTCCCTCTATATATGTTATCAATGATAAAGCTACGTACGCATTCTTTCTGGCTACCAATATTCTTCTCTTTCTCTCTCATTTCACAACATGTTATCAGCACGGCTGCTCTAGATGTTTTAGGCCATCACCAAAAAATATCAAAGAGGAGTTTTAGACGACCACTACCAAGAAAGATCAAAGGTCAGAGAAGATCCAACCAGGTTCATAAATTAAATATTTTCTTTTGATAATAAATTTTTGCTATGATCTGAATCTCAAAACTAATATCGAAAAATATACCTTTATTGTTCATGGTTATGCATGTGATCTGTTATTAATCTTTTTTTAGAATATCTTCTTTATATATCTCTGGACCGGTTCTTTTCTGGCTAAAAAAATCTATTAGTTTTTCGGATATGTTGATATATAATAATATTAGATGAATTTTGAGAATGGTTGATGCACATATGAGAATGGTGGATGCACATATTAGGATTACATGTCATTCTGAGTAACTGCATTGACTTTAATACTTTATTTATGTTTTCGACTTACTGATCTAAAGGCACTTTTCCCAAATATTATATTAATGTTATATTAATTATTTCATGTCAAAGAACATTATATTTAAAATCTTTGCATTGAATTCCTCAAGTCTGAGACATGTTTTATGATTTTTGAGATACTAACATAGATCTATATAAAATCAAGATCTAGAACCGAAAGTTATCAAGTCAGAGACAATTAAAAGGATTAATGATCAGCCTATATCCGTAAGCCCAAGTGACACGTATATATTCTTGCTTATAGCTAGTTTTCTTTGTTTTTGTGTTGTAACCCATGGTTCTTTTAGTATCGATCATGCTAACAATTTAGCATCAATTTTTTTGTGCATGGCAACATATACAAAGTCAATGGATAAACTAGTCTTTATGCAATCTAGGAACTAGCTGCTTGTTGTCCATCTCGTTGGTCTTAATCTTGCACTTGCATGTGCTTTATTTTGAACCCAATTGTTCTAGATTAATTCATGCTTTGTTTGAAAAAGGGACATATAGCAAGAGGAAAAGATTTGAAGTTGATTAGGCATGTGTCTATTCCAGCGGTTTAGATTTTGTTAGCAAGTGTTGGAGTTTTAAATCTAAGATATTTTTACCTTAACGATAATGCATGCATATGCATTCAGAAATACTTGATCTTATCAAAAGAATAATATTCTTCCAATATCTAATTTGTTTCCTACATTTGTTACTGGTGTTTAATCTACATGTGTCAAGTGAGTCACACAAGGAATATGTGATGAGAACAACTTGATTCCTTTACTATATATTAAATTTGCTTCTTATCAACTTCTTTTTGGCATTATAATCAAATGTTAATTTGAATGAGGTTTTGATGGACACATAATTTGGTGTCGACTTGATTATATAATTTTATTTTCTCTAATTGCTTGTAACATTACAACTTAATGTACAAGATCCTCGAGCAAATTTCTAGAATTATGTCAAAAAATTATACTATTAGAGATGTTGTCAATTTGTGATAATATGATGAGTAACATGTGGCTGATTTTAAATAGTTCAAGAAATGATAGAATTTATTGTCAATACTTAGATTTATTATTGGATGATCTAGATTAAAATTTGCATGTCAAAACTGTGATACTTGGGAATTTAAAAACTTGATCATTGTCACTCTAATATTTATAAATGTGGACAAACTAAGAAAAAAAAAAGGATGGCACTTGAGATGGCCATGTTGTATCACGGTGCATTATGAATAGTTCATTACCAACTATGTTGCAAGTTTCCGAGGACAATATCCACACATGAGATGCTAGTCTTGACTTTACTCCTGTAATGATTGTCTTAAGCATTATGTCATTATTTCGATGTCTTTCACCTGATATAAGACTGGATTATGTGGAAAAAATGTTTATAATTTTTATCATTTTTGCATAAGATAAGTTATTTGCATTCTTGAGTTTCGCATCACCCAATTGGGTGCATGCATGACAGATATTGCGCAGCATGCCTGGGGGAACCTAGTCGCCCGCAAATTATTTTTGCAGGTCGCAGCTGGTTGCTGGCCCCCGAAAGGCTATAATTTAATATTGGTATTATAAGCTATCATAGACCTGGAGTTCTATGTTTAGAATAAATTTCAATGCGCTATGAGAATCCTTATTTTTTATTATTGATTTCATTGGACACAAAAATATAAGCTTCTGAAGGTGAACTATTGTTATCCACTATTTCATTATCACAAGTCCCGAAGGACATTTGTGGAATGCCTAAATGAGACTCACGATATACTCATGTGGTTTTGATATGCTATCATTTTAGCTTTAATATGCTTGTAGAAGCATAGAAAATATCAGAATGATGCTCCATGCGGCTCGGAACAGGAGAACTCCATGCGGCTCATACAGGGGCAGTCCCATGCGGTTCGGAGAGACTCTCAGTCTCATGCGGCTCGGAGCAGGAGAATCCATGCGGTTTACATAGGGACAGTCCCATGCGGCTCAAAGAGTCTCCCAGCCTCATGCGGCTCGGAAGTATATGCGGCTCACAAACGACCAACAGAGAGATGCGGCTCGATCAACACCACGTGTCCCCGTGGGATCCCTTCACACAGCTGGCCATCAAGTAATGGCCTTATTTAATGCTCTGATTTGATAGCTGACGGCTTTGGCATAAAGTGCCATGATGGTCCTGTAATAATGACAGGCTCTTCGGGAACAGGAGAAAATCTCTGACACAATCCAAGATTGCCACGTGGCTATTCCTATGTGGCTCAATTGAAGAACAGCTTCATGCGGCTGGCAGGAATCATCTTCCTGCGGCTCACCAAGAAGCCATCCCATGCGGCTCGTAAGTACTGTACCTATGCGGCTCACTAAGAAGCCATCCCATGCGGCTCGTAAGTACTATACCTATGCGGCTCACTGAGACGCTGTCTCATACGGTTCATGGATATCATGTGGCTCTGGTAGGGTCCACCATTAAGACACGTGGCAGAGATTCAATTGCCCCCATGACTTGACAGCTGGTAGCAGGGTGATTATGGGACGCGTGGTTTTAAATCAATCAGAGATTTACCAGATCCCAATAACCATATTTAACGTTATCCTCACAATTAATGAGATCAGGGCATATCACTCGTGATCAAGCCAATGGGACACGTGGTGAGAGATCCGAGCTTGACACAACCAATCATGAAGATTTAAAGCAATCAGCATTAATCATTCACAGGATTCAATACTATCCACATTTATGGCCCAGATCCTTCACGCCTAAGACTAATGGTCCAGATTGATTAAACATCAGGCCGCCGCCACTTTGAGAATGGGTAATCATCCAAACCCTAATGATGCCCTCACTCCTATAAATAAGCAAGGTGACATTCCCTTGCGAGATATACAGAGAGACTCCCCCAATAATCAGAGAGAAAAATACACACAGAGAGAAGCCAAAAGAGTAATAGAGGGAGAGCAAGAAGAGCATTTCTTCATCAACGCCAACCATCTCTTTACAGGAGCCAAGGCTGCATACCGATCGTCCAAGGAGTAAGGCAGGGCTGCCGTCGCCTTCCCGAGCCTCTATCGTCACCCCCAGAATCTAAAATAAATAATTGTACTTAGACTGCTGTACCTAGGTTTTTGTCCCTAGGCTTTCTCTGTACAAGCGAATTTGTAACGTGAAGTAAAAGTCCGGTCCTCCGATAATTGTTCTGTTCTTTTATATTTCATGGCAAACACGATGGCGACTCTGCTGGAAACAAACTTCTCCACGGCTGAGGAGTTGGTGACGCAGTCGGATGCAGCCAAACTTGGCTCCACGCAACAAAAGATGGAAGTCCGCTTCGACCAACAGGCATTTGAAGAGATGCTCTCCGAAGGAAGCGCTGGCCCGATCCAGAAGCGCACCCGTACGACGAAGGCTCGCAAAGAGTGGAGGCCAAAATTATTTGCTCCTCCCCAAGCCCTCGACGGGATACCCTCTGTTGCTCAAGACGGCGAGAAAGACTCTTCTGCGGCCCCACTTCAGACCGTAGACAACTCTATTGTCCCCAAGTCCGGCAGAAGAAAACACTATGATGCTGGACTTGTAGGGGCAAAGAGAAACTCTATGCGATCCGAGCCGCATAAGGGTATTAGCCGCAGAGAGAAAGCTCATGCGGCTGCATCCGCCAGCCGCGTGAAGAAAACTCATACGGCCACGCCTGTCAGCCGCATAGTTTATGCGGCTACAGTTGCCAACCGTATGGATGAGACTCATGCGGTCACTGAAGTCAATCGCTTGCAGAAAACCCATGCGGCCACAGTTGCCAACCGCATACGGCCAGCCTGCACGGTCGTGACTCCCAGTCGCACAAGAATAACTCATCCGACAGCAGAAGATAACCGCATGCAGACAGCCTGCACGGTTTCTAATCCTAGCCGCATAGCGTCCGTTCCATGCTCTTCTCGATCAGTCTTCGACCGTCTCTCATATGGTCCTGACCCTGATGGTTCTCTGGATGATAAGCCAGACTCTGTGGTATTCAACTTAGACTCTTCCTATTACGTACCCGCAAGTGCTAAAAAGAAGAAGTCTAGGGCAGCGCGGGCTCATCAAGCCCAGTCAGCTGCCCCAACCTCTGACTGTCGGGGCGTCCTGTTGACTATCACGTGGGCCTCTGATGGGAAGTTGTATAGAACCGCTCGAGTCCAGCCCCCGACGGCAAAAGGACAAAGTGGTTCCTCTGACCTGCGTGAGGCGATCCTCCACAAGCGCAAGGAAAGAGAAGGGGCTTCGGTGTGCAAAGAGTCCTCGCTTGGACATCACTGCACCCAAATCATCGTCAACTGCTGTTGCAACAACGCGACAGTGACGAAAGACCGACCGTCAGTCTTCCAAAGACTACAGCATCCGAGTTCAGAGGATGAGGCACCTCCTATTGTCTCCTACAATTCCACTCAGAAAGTCCCCGCCAAGGGGAGAGGGAAGAAGACAAGCATCTCCAGCCCCAAGATATCAACCACTGTAACTAAAAGATTGTCATCTAAACGGGTGCCCACCATCGGAGTTTTCCAAGGTATGCGTTCTAAGACGAAATTTGCTACGGTGGGAGGCCCATCATCCGTAACACAGGGGGTTGCTGGGGCCGGGGGTAGTACCCCTCCGAGCCTCCACAGCAATCCAATATTCCAAGAAGACGAGCCAGGGGAGATAACTCTCCCATCAGATATAGCCAAGGCTGGCATCTCCGAGGACGTCCACGACTCTCAAGATGAAGCAAGCTCTGAAGCCGGGGGTACTATTCCCTCCGAGTCCGAACCAGAAGAGAATATTCCCACATATCCCGATGACTTCTCGGTACATGGGTATGACTCGGAGGATACATCCTCCACCGTCCCTTCCGTTTCTCATCATACAAGGACGGTGTTCATGACAGACAGCAATCAAAGTGGTTCCAGTGATCGCCAGCGCATCGACAATCTCGAAGCCATATTACTTGCTTTGGTCAAGTCTGTAGATGAGATTAAAGCAGCCCTTCCAACTCTGCAAGGAGGGACGCCTGGCCAAACAAGCGCGGGTCCCGCGGTCAATACGGACTCGAATTCGGCAGCACCAAACCCGGGCAACAATCCTTCCGAAATAACAGCCCCTACCGCGACAAATGAGGCCCGAGAAGTAAGAAGAGAGGTTCAGGAGCTCCGAGCCATGTTCCATGCCCGAGAAAACGCTCAAGACCTCAGAATACGGCAACCATACCCTGCTGAATGGAGGGATGTTCCATTCCCACCAAAATATAAGCCGTTCAATATCAACCCGTATGATGGCAAGACCTCAGCAAGTCGGTACATCACTTACTTTGAGGTCACCATCGACCATCTGCCCCATGATGATGCTATCCTCACGCGTTTATTCATTGGGGCATTGGAAGGAGTCGCCTTCGACTGGTATCGCAATCTGCCGGACAACTGCATCCACTCCTTCGCCGGCTTCAAGCGCCTGTTCTTGGAGAGATTCTACGAAGTAGGGCAGGACGTCACCATGTCCACCCTCATGGACGTCGTCCAAGGGGAGAAAGAGCTGACAAGGAACTACATTGAGCGGTTCCACCAAACCGCCATGAAGCTGCCCTCCGAAAATCCAGATTCCTCTTTAATTAAAATTTACCAAAAGAGACTGCTTCCAACGATTAGTCTCTGGATGGACGAAAGTCAATTCAAAGATTGGAAGACGTTCATCATCAGCGCCACGAGCGCCGAAGAACGATTGAAGAAGGCCCGCCAACTGGGATTGTACATCTCGAAAGGAGAAAACAAGGGCAAGCGTCCCAACAACGATAATGGGGGTAGCCCCTCCAACAATCGGAACAGCAAAGGAAAGCAGGCTATGGTGGCCGATACAGCACAAAAACCTGAGCCGAAGCCAGCAGACAAACAATGGCCGCAAATCACTTACTCCTTCGAAGACGGTCACGTCAAGCCCATCTTGGACATGCTCATACAAAGGGACAGAATTCAGCTTCCTCCACCAAGACGGGAACCACGGTCGACAGAGATGGAGAATCCAAAGTACTGCCATTATAATCGCTATGTTCATCATACTATACACGATTGCTACCAGCTGAAACGGTACATCCAAAACCTCATCGACTCAAACGCTTTGGCCATCGATTTCGAAGAGGTAACCGTGGCAGCCAATATGGTGTCCGTACAATTCGGCAGCTTTCCTCTAACGGAAACTCAAGACGGGGTGGTCCCCGTCCCTCTAGCGACAATGGAGATTACCAATCTTCTACCTCCCCGAGATCAGGCTGTCGGTCTAGTACCCCTCACCACATCACGAGGAGAGGTCATGTGGATCCATCCAGACTTGGTGTCAGAAGTGACTCGGCCCACACCATCTTCCACCGACAAAAAGAAAAGTAGAAAAATTAGGACCTGCCACACAATTTCGGCAGACAACGAGGAAGCTACAGCCGTCGTCACACTGTCCGGAGCGCAATCCCAACCTGTGGTTGACAATCCAGCTGAAAATTATCAACCCACTACAACTGATGCTCCAGGACCGGCTCAGCCCTCGACGACCGACAAGCCTAGGCCGAAGGAGACTCGCTTCGACAAATCCCTCCGAAAAGAGGCAGCCCAAGGGCTAGAGAGGCCCTACAACTTTGACATCTTAGCGCAATTAGCTAACACACCGGCCAAGTTGTCACTGTACGAACTCCTAAGGCTCTCCAAGGACGTTCGTATTGCATTAAGCGAAACACTATAAAATGCCGATGTCTATCTGGCTCAATCCAACCTCACCGGGGAGGACTCACCTGTGGATCTCCAAGACAGTGCCTGCACGGGAGCAATGCCCAACATCGTCTTCACTTCGCAGGATATGCTCATCAAAACTAACCTACACGATCGCCCGTTATACTACACGGGATACATCGACGACGTGAAGGTGGATCGAATGCACATAGATCCTGGCTCTTCCATAAGCATCATCCCGAAGGGTCTGCTACATCATCTTCGCATCCCAATGCATCGTCTGACGCCTACAAGCACTGCCATCAGCGATTTCAATTCGGGCAGGAGCTACCCTATTGGAAAGATTCGTCTGAAGTGTCAGATTGGCGACCTCCAATTCGAAATCACCTGCTACGTCATAGATGCAGACACTTCTTATAACATCCTCTTGGGGCGCCCATGGATACACGATTATATGATCGTGCCTTCCACGCTACACCAGTGCTTCAAATATGTCGACAAACACGGCTTCGTGAAGACAGAATTTGCTGACATCGATCCCTTCAAAGGGGTCGAATCTTACTACTCAGACTCCTGCCTATACGAAAAGTCGAAGAGGCACTTTGATGAAGGAAATGTACAAGCTAGTACCGAGACAGCCACAGGATCAGAAGAGCCTCTGACGATCCACCTCCAAGCTCGCAAACCGGGCAAGTCTGTACCCCTCACTGCCACCCTGCGGAAGGACGCGATCAGCCTCTCGGCACAAGAGGAGCAGATGATAATCCGGCTGCCAAGGTCCGGCCAAGTGCCGAGACCCACAACGGGGCCACTAACAATCAGACTGTCGAGAGTCGGTCAACCCCAAATGGAGAAGCTCAATCCCTCCGATAGGCCATTGATGATACGCCTTCCCAAGAAGGGTCGTCACCCCGATGCAAGGTTCGACACTTCTAGCGAACCAGCCACTCCTCGCTCCACGTCAAGTGCCAAACTGGGGGTCGCTAGTCTGCCAACAACTCCACGCTCTGCTCCATCAACTGAACCACTGACAATCAAGCTTTCCAGGACGTCCTCTCAGTCCTCATTCACACAGGGGGTAGCCGAAGAAGAACCAGAGTTAGCCAAGTATGTGGCTGCCCACACTGATGTTTCCTCCGCTGATGATGTAATTCCCCAAGAAAAGATACATTACTTCATCAATAAAGGGTTATCTTTGAACTACACCGAGCTCAATAAGCTATGTACAATGTATGCTATGGAACACGGTATAGGCACTCACCTACACACACAGGTGACAAATGTGTACACCGTGATCCAGCTGACTCTAGTAGAAGACGCTTACCGAATAATCGAGGGAGGGGACCATCCAATCATCTTCGGCCGGACGAACAACCCGCATCCCTTCACCATAGAGGAAGCCGACCTCGGGTCAGATGCCGGAAGACTGCCTCTGTATCTCTATAGCCCTCAATCCAAATATCTCATGCAGAAACAGGGGTATGATCTAGAGATGATGCCAGGTTTGAACTACGGCACTGGGCGACGATTACCTTTGAAGCCGCCGGTCCCGACGGGCAAACTACGGGACTACTATAGCAAAACTCGATGCGGGTTAGGATATGTAACGCCTACCACGACCCCTGAGAGTTCAGATGAAGAATGCGACTGGCAGTCACATTCAACCGGGTCACCAACTTCTGACTCGGATACCAACATCGGAGATGTGTTCAGACAAGTCATGACAGTCAACATGGCATTCGCCGACGCTTACGAAGAAGACGAAGACATCCCCGAGATCCTCGAGCTAGAGCCGTGGGCCCAGCAATTGGATGCACAATGGGAAAAACGGTTCGAACTAAGAGAACCTCCTACTGAAGATGAGGTCATACAAGTGGATCTCGGCAGCGAATCTTCTCCAAAACCAATTTTCGTCAGTAAAAGCCTAGCAGACGAAGAACGGGAGTCGCTGCTAGAACTTGTCAGAGAATATATTTATGTGTTCGCCTGGAGCTACGAAGACATGCCAGGGTTAAATCCCGACATTGCTCTTCACAAACTCAACATTCGGCCAGATGTGAAGCCAGTCAAGCAACAACAGCGACGCTTCCGCCCAGGTATCATGGACGCGATCGAAGCCGAAGTCAACAAACTGATAGCCAGCAGCTTCATTCGTGAGAAGCAACATCCCGATTGGGTCGCCAATATAGTACACGTCCTCAAGAAGAATGGGAAGATTCGAATCTACATCGACTTCCGCAATCTGAATGAGGCGTGCCCCAAAGATGAATTCCCCCTTCCTATCACAGACATTATGATCGACAATACCTGCGACTTCGAACGTATGTCATTCATGGATGGCTTCTCAGGGTACAACCAAATCAAAATGTCTCCTGATGACAAAAAGTATACATCATTCCGAATGCCAATTGGCACGTACTGCTACACAGTCATGCCTTTCGGTTTAAAGAATGCTGGTGCCACATATCAGAGAGCCATGAGCATCATCTTCAGAGACCACTTATACAAGACAGTGGAGTGCTATGTTCACGATATAGCCGTTAAGAGTCGCTGCAAGGGAGACCATCTACAGGATCTAAGGACGGTATTCGACCTAATACGAGCGCACAATTTGAAAATAAACCCTACGAAGTCCTTTTTGGGAGTATCCAGCGGAAAGTTCTTGGGCTTCATCATCACGGCACGAGGTATCCATGTAGACCCTGAGAAGACAAAAGCAATCATGGAGATGGGTCCCCCGAGAAATCTCTGCGAACTCAGAGGCCTCCAAGGGAGGCTAGCTTACATCAGGAGGTTCATTTCCAACCTCTCCGGGCGATGTCGACCATTCACCCATCTCATAAAGAAAGGCATCTCATTCGTATGGGATGAAGAATGCCAGCGCGCCTTCGACAGCATCAAAGAATATTTGTCAAATCCTCCAGTTTTGGTGGCCCCGGTTCCTGGAAAACCATTCCTGCTCTATGTACGAGCAATGGAACACTCTTTCGAGGCTCTGCTGTCACAAAACAACGATGCAGGCCATGAGCAAGCCATATATTACCTCAGCCGAATGATGATTGGGCCAGAGCACCGATACACCGCTGTGGAGAAGGAATGCCTCGCCCTGGTGTTCGCCATTCAGAAGACGCGGCATTATGTCACGGGACAAACCATACATGTGATCTCACGAGTCAACCCTCTCAGAGTCCTCATGACTAAACCAGGGGCACTCAGCTCTCGCCTCGCTACATGGGCAATATTGCTATCCCCTTATCATATGATCTTCGTCCCATAAAAGGCAGTCAAAGGTCAAGCCCTGACAGACTTCTTAGCAGCCCACCCAGGCTCGGAGTCCTCCAGAATATATAAAGAGATCCCAGATGAGGTCGCCGACTCGCATGCAACCTCTTACGATAATATATGGCGAATCTTCTTCGACGGTGCTTCGAGAACCAGACCTAAAGGCAATATAGTCGTTGGAGTCGGGGTAGTGCTAGTCTCCCCTACCGGATTGGTGATCAACCGCGCTTATTCCCTCACAGAACCCTGCTCTAA
The DNA here is from genome assembly GCA_029216955.1 of Iris pallida. Classification (NCBI taxonomy): domain Eukaryota; kingdom Viridiplantae; phylum Streptophyta; class Magnoliopsida; order Asparagales; family Iridaceae; genus Iris; species Iris pallida. The sequence goes on along the minus strand of JANAVB010039505.1, from coordinate 28,989 downwards.
CAATGTGGCCGAGTACAACGCTCTGGTCATTGGCCTCCAACTTGCAAGAGAGTTGGGGGTAGAATACCTTGAAGCATACGGCGATTCACAACTAATAGTCAATCAGATCCGGGGCTCATACGAGGTCCGCCACGAAGACATGATCCCTTACCATCAAATAGCGATTGACATCATCTTGTCGTTTGAGGGGTTCTTCATCGAACATGTCCCCAGACTCCGAAATATTGAAGCTGATGCCTTAGCTGGTCTTGCCGCTTCCCTAGCAGTTCCGAACTATGATCGCCAATCAGTGGATGTGATAGGCCACGAACTGGTCTGTCCCAAGAATAATGTGCAATTCGTGGCGAGTTATTCCGCCCAGACGATCGATGATGCCCCAGATTGGAGACAACTATTCATCGACTTCGTCGTCTACGACATCCTGCCCGAAAACCCAAAGGAAGCCACTTCCATCAGACGATGTTCTCTCAGATTCTTCTACGACACAGAGACGAAAATGCTGTATTGCCGCTCCTACGATGGATTACTGCTTCGGTGTCTGTCAAACACAGAATCCAAAGAAGCCGTACGAGAAGCTCATGATGGCGTCTGCGGGGCCCACCAGCCCGGTCCTAAATTGTAAGACCGCCTTCGACGAATGGGCTACTATTGGCCCACGATGGTGGCAAATATGGTAGATTATGCTAGAAAATACAGAGCCTGCCAAGTCCATGCGGACTTCTTTCACCAACCATCCGAGTTTCAACTTCCGACAGTGGCGTCCTGGCCATTCGAAGCATGGGGAATGGATATCATTGGTCCAATCACCCCACCTTCCTTCCGAGGACATCGCTTCCTACTTGCGATCACTGATTACTTCTCCAAATGGGCGGAAGCTGTCCCACTCGCAGAAGTTAAGACTTCAAGCGTGATCAGCTTCCTTAGGCATCACATCATCTACCGCTTTGGACTGCCCCGAAGGATCATCCATGATAATGGTCCGCAGTTTGCAAGCCACGCATTCTATCGGTTTTACGATAAGCACCGTATTCAGAATGTCGCTTCAATACCGTACAACCCAGCAGCGAACGGGTTGGCAGAGGCATTCAACAAAACAATCATCAAACTCCTCAAGAAGTTCGTCTCCTCCAACAAACGTGACTGGAACGAGAAGCTCGGCGAATGCTTATGGGCTTATCGCACCACAGTTCGAACAGCCATCGGGAATACACCATTCTCCCTGGTGTACGAGAGTGAGGCAGTCCTCCCATTGGAGACTCAGATCCCCTCACTATGCGTCGCCCTCACACATCAATTGACGACAGACGAAAACCACCATCGCCGGCTACAGGAATTGGAGGCACTAGATGAAAAGCGCCTCTTGGCTCAGCAGCGAATTGAGCTATACCAAGCACGCATATCTGGAGCCTTCAACAAGAAGGTCAAAATTAGAACATTCCAGGTAGGCGATCTTGTTCTGGCAGTCCGGAGGCCGATGGTCATGACTCACAAGACCGTCGGCAAATTCCAGCCAAAGTGGGAAGGCCCATTTATCATCGAGGTAGTATTCTCCAACGGTGCTTACCGTCTCGCAAAACAAAACGGAGACTTGCTCATGTTGCCCGTCAACGACAAGTTCCTGAAGAAATATTATGTTTAAACAACATTCTCTCCAGATCATCGAGTCATGTACCCGCTGGTACCGCTGAACTCACATCCACGACATTCCAGATCATCGAGTCATGTACCCGCTAGTACCGCTGAACTCACCTCCACATTTCCTTCAGATTATCGAGTCATGTACCCGCTGGTGCCGCTGAACTCACACTTTCTCAATATTCTAAATTACCGAGTTATGTACCCGCTGGTGCCTCTGAACTCACATTCCGGTCACTTTTTCAGATAGTAAGTCACCTATAATTATACCTCTGAACTTTCTTCCTGGAAGAGATCCTCCCTCATGATCTACTACCCGCGCTCCCAGTGCACAAAAAGGGTAATCGATCCACAAATTTCCGAAACGGCCATGTCCTCATTACCTCTGAGTCGTTTTCACTTCCACCAAAAACAAATTACCCCCTCGCATAGAACTTTCACGTTCTCCTACCTCTGAGTCGTTCTATGTACCCCCTCTTCATTAAGCCCACTCCTGCCATGTCCTCATTACCTCTGAGTGGGAAGGCTCCGTCGAAGAAACCTTCATGCTTGCCATGTCCCCATTACCTCTGAGTAAGTATGTCGGTTCCCTTTCAACCTATTATCTGTACCCACAACCAGAGTACGACAAGGATAATAGGTCCACAAATGTCCTCTGTTGACCACAAATGTCCTCTGTTGACTACAAATGTCCTCTGTTGACCACAAACGTCCTCTGTTGACCACAAATATCCTCTGTTGACCATAAATGTCCACTGTTGACCATGAATATCTTTCGTAAAGTCTCTCCTGCCATGTCCTCATTACCTCTGAGCAGGAAGATCTACGGTAAAACCCTCATGTTTGCCATGTCCTCATAACCTCTGAGCAAATATGTTGGTTTCCTTTCATCCTATTATCCGTATCCTGAACCAGGGTACGCCAAGGATAATAGGTCCACAAATATCCCTTGCTAAGCTTCTTAGCATAAATCCACCATATCACCATGCCCCGGGAGCCCAGCTGCTCTACGACATTCTTTTTCCCAATACCGAGAGCACCCATGACCACTTTGCCATGGCTGTTTCGAATATCCTGACCAAACTTGTTATCCGTACCTAAAACCAAGGTATGCCTAGGGTAACAGGTCCACAAATAATCCTCCAGCAAGTCCAGTTCCACGAACACCGCAAGTATAAGAGAGAGAAGATGAGTTGAAACATGCTCATTCATTCAAAATTCAAAGTGCTACATTATTTAGGATCACATCCTTTACAAAATCAAAACAAAAAGACGAAAAAGAAAACAACAGCAAAAGAAAAACAGAAAGCTGATCACTGCTCCGGGGTACATAATGCCCTGAGACGGTCCGTCAGCAAGGCAACCGACTGCTCAAACCTCTGGGTAGCTCGACGCTCCGCCTCTTGGGTCAGCACCGCCTCGTCCTCCAGTTGAGCATGAGCTTGCCAGTTATCCTCGAATCTCTTAAAGGCCCGCTCCAGATTGATAGAAGATCGGAAAACCCTCTCGGCCTCCCGAGCGATCGACTCCTGTTCCGCACGAGCAACCTCCAGCTCTGACTCTAAGAAGGTCAACTCCCTCTGGAGTGCGAGAATCCGCTCCTTCGTGTCAGCGATTCCACAAAAAGCAGACTCTTCCCGAGCCCGACAAGCCTGACTTCGACGACCCAGCCTGTCATACGAAGCGGAGAACTTGTCAAGGTCCCCCTACACAACTGGCCCGGCAGTATCTCGAGGGAGCTTGATCCTATCCCGAGCAGCAATGAGGAAGCCCTGCTCCCGTTCAATCGCAACAGGCAAGCCCGCCTGCCGTACCGCCAGCAATTGGGTCACAAGCTGATCAGCCTCTGCCAACTTAGGCTCCAGGAGTGCAGCGAACCCTACCCCGCCAGGAAGAGACTTCAAAGTTGTAACCTGACCCCGAACGTACCACAGGGACAGAGTAAAAGGGGTCCCCCGGTCTACAGCAGCATCTATGCCCCTCTTTAAATGGCGATAGAAGCTGTCGATCATATCCTGCGTCACCTCGTCCAGAGCCTCCGAGGAAGCCGGTGTCAACGAGAGTGTAGCCGGCAACGCTGAAGAAGACGCAACAGAATCTGCCGCTCCTGCCATAAGAGAAACAAACTCCGCACGGAAGGACGCATGAACAGCGGCCAACTCCTCTTCAGCGGTCCGCAGAACTTGAATGCTCGGCAGGGTCGAGAGATCAATCTCCGGAGCCGTATAATCAGCAGAGGATGAGGTGAAGACCATCGCCAGCTCTATTTCCATCTGTCCGGGGCTGGCGGGAGGCCCCTCGACATGAGACGGCGAAGGAGAGGAAACGCTTCTTTCTTCCAGATCGCGGCAGGCCGAGCCTTCCCCAAGAACATCCGCGGTAGGAAGTAAAGGGTCAGGACCTGTAGGGCCAAGGCAACCATGAATCGATTTGACCCGAAGGATATGTTGATAGAGCAAATAAGTCCCCCTCACTAGTCAATATTTGGCTTATCTTACCAGTGGAGGAGTGTAGAGGCTGAGTTTCGCCTACAGCCACCGCAGCCTCTTCACCAGCAGTCTCCGAGTCAGGTGTAATAGACTCCTCCGCCCCTGCACCCTCGAGAGGGGATACAACAAGATCGGCGTCGCCTTGCTGAAGTTCAGCGATCTCGGAGACAGGCCCGAGGAAACCTTCGTCACCCCGGGCCGAGGCCTCAGCAACCTGGGAGCTCCCAGCCGCCGCTGAGAGAGCCCCCGCAGAAAGGACCATGGCACACATGTCGCTAATCAAAGCAGCAAGGGCCGGATCAACTCCAGGAGCAGCAGACGGTTCAGGAGAGCCTGGTTCGTCAGACGCCTATAAAGAAAAAATGGTCAGGTCATATCTCCAAGAGAAAAGAAAGCCACAACAAGAAGATAGCTCCAACATAGTCGTACCTCCGGAGCAGCGTCAGCATTTTTACCCCTCTCGGTGATAAGTAATCTACGAGACCTAACGACGGCTCTTTTCACAGAAAAGGTCGCTCTGCCGTCAAAAGATTCACGTCTGGCTCGTTTGCGTGAGGGATTAGGCACAACGGGAGGCTGTCCTTCCCTCACTACTTCCTCTTGTGTAGCAAGTAACAGGTCCTCCGCTAGTGCGTCTGATGTGGTAAGCGGTTGATCCGCTACTTCTTTACCCCCACCAGAAAGGGAGTCTTCGCTATCATGATCATCATCTTTCTCAGCCGATTCGGAAGATTTCGATTCAGGGAGGGGAGTCTGGAGCGCTAGTTGCTTTCTAGCCTTAGCCCCCTTGGGCTTCTCCTATAAACCGGTACCTACGATGAAACTGGTACTCGGATCGAAATTAACAGGAGGCTTGTTCGCCATAACATGATACAAAGCAGCCACGTACAAAATTTCCCTCGACGCCTTAACATCGGGGACCAAGAAGCTGGCTCGAGTATGATAAGCGTCATAATAATTCTACGCCCTGACACCATCAAGAATGCTACCTTCAAAGCCCAAACAAGGGTTGGGACAGTCAAGAAATAACTGGCTATAGCCAAATTGGCGAGAAAACCTACTAGGCAGGTAGGGCTCCAAGTATACATTATCGCGGTTACGATAAACCAAATTGCGTCCATAATACCTGGGCGGAAGCGTCGCTGTTGTTGCTTGACTGGCTTCGCATCTGGCCGAATATTGAGTTTGTGAAGAGCAATGTCGGAATTTAACCCTGGCATGTCTTCGTAGCTCCAGGCGAACACATCAATGTATTCTCTGACAAGTTCTAACAGCGACTCTCGTTCTTCGTCTGCTAGGCTTTTACTGACAAAAATTGGTTTTGGAGAAGATTTGCTGCCGAGATCCACTTGTATGACCTCATCTTCAGTAGGAGGTTCTCTTAGTTCAAACCATTTTTCCCATTATGCATCTAATTGCTGGGCCCACGGCTCTAGCTCGAGGATCTTGGGGATGTCTTCGTCTTCTTCGTAAGCGTCGGCGAATGCCATGTTGACTGTCATGACTTGTCTGAACACATCTCCGATGCTGGTATCCGAGTCAGAAGTTGGTGACCCGGTTGAATGTGACTGCCAGTCACATTCTTCATCTGAACTCTCAGGGGTCGTAGTAGGCATTACATATCCTAACCCGCATCGAGTTTTGCTATAGTAGTCCCGTGGTTTGCCCGTCGGGACCGGCGGCTTCAAAGGTAATCGTCGCCCAGTGCCGTAGTTCAAACCTGGCGTCGTCTCCAGATCATACCCCTGTTTCTGTATGAGATATTTGGATTGAGGGCTATAGAGATACAGAGGCAGTCTCCCGGCATCTGACCCGAGGTCGGCTTCCTCTATGGTGAAGGGATGCGGGTTGTTCGTCCGGCCGAAGATGATTAGATGGTCCCTTCCCTCGATTATTCGGTAAGCATCTTCTACTGGAGTCAGCTGGATCGCGGTGTACACATTTGTCACCTGTGTGTGTAGGTGAGTGCCTATATCGTGTTCCATAGCATACATTGTACATAGTTTATTGAGCTCGGTGTAGTTCAAAGATAACCCTTTATTGATGAAGTAAGATATCTTTTCTAGGGGGATTACATCATCAGCGGAGGGAATATCAGTATGGGCAGCCACATACTTGGCTAACTCTGGTTCCTCTTCGGCTACCCCCTGTGTGAATGAGGACTGAAAGGACGTCCTGGGAAGCTTGATTGTCAGTGGTTCAGTTGATGGAGCAGAGCGTAGAGTTGTTGGCAGACTAGCGACCCCCAGTTTGGCACTTGACGTAGAGCGAGGAGTGGCTGGTTCGCTAGAAGTGTCGGACCTTGCATCGGGGTGACGACCCTTCTTGGGAAGGCGTATCGTCAATGGCCTATCGGAGGGATTGAGCTTCTCCGTTTGGGGTTGACCGACTCTCGGCAGTCTGATTGTTAGTGGCCTCATTGTGGGTCTCGACACTTGGCCGGACCTTGGCAGCCGGATTATCATCTGCTCCACTTGTGCCGAGAGGCTGATCGCGTCCTTCCGCAGGGTGGCAGTAAGGGGTACAGACTTGCCCGGTTTGCGAGCTTGGAGGTAGATCGTCAGAGGCTCTTCTGATCCTGTGGCTGTCTCGGTACTAGCTTGTACATTTCCTTCATCAAGGTGCCTCTTTGACTTTTCGTATAGGCAGGAGTCCGAGAAGTAAGATTCGACCCCTTTGAAGGGATCGATGTCAGCAAATTCTGTCTTCATGAAGCCATATTTGTCGACATATTTGAAGTACTGGTGTAGCGTGGAAGGCACGATCATATAATCGTATATCTATGGGCGCCCCAAGAGGATGTTGTAAGAAGTGTCTGCATCTATGACGTAGCAGGTGACTTCGGATTGGAGGTCGCCAATCTGACACTTCAGACGAATCTTTCCAATAGGGTAGCTCCTGCCCGAATTGAAACCGCTGATGGCGGTGCTTGTAGGCGTCAGACGATGCATTGGGATGCGGAGATGATGTAGCAGACCCTTCGGGATGATGCTTATGGAAGAGCCAGGATCTATGTGCATCCGATCCACCTTCACGTTGCCGATGTATCCCGTGTAGTATAGCGGGCGATCGTGTAGGTTGGTTTTGATGAGCATGTCCTGCGGAGTGAAGACGATGTTGGACATTGCTCCCGTGCAGGCATTGTCTTGGAGATCCACAGGTGAGTCCTCCCCGGTGAGGTTGGATTGAGCCAGATAGACATCAGCATTTTGGAGTGCTTCACTTAATGCAATACGAACGTCCTTGGAGAGCCTTAGGAGTTCGTACAGTGACAACTTGGCCGGTATGTTAGCCAATTGCGCTAAGATGTCAAAGTTGTAGGGCCTCTCTAGCCCTTGGGCTGCCTCTTTTCGGAGGGATTTGTCGAAGCGAGTCTCCCTCGGCCTAGGCTTGTCGGTCGTCGAGGGCTGAGCCGGTCCCGGATCATCAGTTGTAGTGGGTTGATGATTTTCAGCTGGATTGTCAACCACAGGTTGGGATTGCGCTCCGGACCGTGTGACGACGGCTGTAGCTTCCTCGTTGTCTGCCGAAATTGTGTGGCAGGTCCTGATTTTTCTACTTTTCTTTTTGTCGGTGGAAGATGGTGTGGGCCGAGTCACTTCTGACACCAAGTTTGGATGGATCCACATGACCTCCCCTCGTGATGTGGTGAGGGGTACTAGACCGGCAGCCTGATCTCGGGGAGGTAGAAGATTGGTAATCTCCATTATCGTTAGAGGGACAGGGACCACCCCGTCTTGAGTTTCCGTTGGAGGAAAGCTACCGAATTATACGAACACCATATTGGCTGCCACGGTTACCTCTTCGAAATCGATGGCCAAAGCATTTGAGTCGATGAGGTTTTGGATGTACCATTTCAGCTGGTAGCAATCGTGTGTAGCATGATGAACATAGCGATGATAATGGCAGTACTTTAGATTCTCTATCTCTGCCAGCCGCGGTTCTCGTCTTGGTAGAGGAAGCTAAATTCTGTCCCCTTGTATGAGCATGTCCAAGATGGGCTTGACGTGACCGTCTTCGAAGGAGTAAGTGATTTGCGGTCATTGTTTGTCTGCTGGCTTCGGCTCAGGTTTTTGTGCTGTATCGGCCACCATAGCCTGCTTTCCCTTGCTGTCCCGATTGTTGGAGGGGCTACCCCCATTATCGTTGTTGGGACGCTTGTCCTTGTTTTCTCCTTCCGAGATGTGCAATCCCAGTTGGCGGGCCTTCTTCAATCGTTCTTCGGCGCTCGTGGCGCTGATGATGAACGTCTTCCAATCTTTGAATTGACTTTCGCCCATCCAGAGACTGATCGTTGGAAGCAGTCTCTTTTGGCAAATTATAATTCAAGAGGAATCTGGATTTCCGGAGGGCAGCTTCGTGGCGGTTTGGCGGAACCGCTCAATGTAGTTCCTTGTCAGCTCCTTCTCCCCTTGGACGATGTCCATGAGGGTGGACATGGTGACGTCCTGCCCTACTTCGTAGAATCTCTCCAAGAACAGGCGCTTGAAGCCGGCGAAGGAGTGGATGCAGTTGTCCGGCAGATTGCGATACCAGTCGAAGGCGACTCCTTCCAATGCCCCAATGAATAATCGCATGAGGATAGCATCATCATGGGGCAGATGGTCGGTGGTGACCTCGAAGTAAGTGATGTACCGACTTGCTGAGGTCTTGCCATCATACGGGTTGATATTGAACGGCTTATATTTTGGTGGGAATGGAACATCCCTCCATTCAGCAGGGTATGGTTGCCGTATTCTGAGGTCTTGAGCGTTTTCTCGGGCATGGAACATGGCTCGGAGCTCCTGAACCTCTCTTCTTACTTTTCGGGCCTCATCTGTCGCGGTAGGGGCTGTTATTTCGGGAGGATTGTTGCCCGGGTTTGGTGCCGCCGAATTCGAGTCCGTATTGACCACGGGACCCGTGCTTGTTTGGCCAGGCGTCCCTCCTTGCAGAGTTGGAAGGGCCGCTTTAATCTCGTCTACAGACTTGACCAAAGCAAGTAATATGGCTTCGAGATTGTCGATGCGCTGGCGATCACTGGAACCACTTTGATTGTTGTCTGTCATGAACACCGTCCTTGTATGATGAGAAACGGAAGGGACGGTGGAGGATGTATCCTCCGAGTCATATCCATGTACCGAGAAGTCATCGGGATATGTGGGAATATTCTCTTCTGGTTCGGACTCGGAGGGAATAGTACCCCCGGCTTCAGAGCTTGCTTCATCTTGAGAGTCGTGGACGTCCTCGGGGATGCCAGCCTTGGCTATATCTGATGGGAGAGTTATCTCCCCTGGCTCGTCTTCTTGGAATATTGGATTGCAGTAGAGGCTCGGAGGGGTGCTACCCCCGGCCCCAGCAACCCCCTGTGTTATGGACGATGGGCCTCCCACCGTAGCAGATTTCGTCTTAGAATGCGTACCTTGGAAAACTCCGGTGGTGGGCACCCGTTTAGACGACAGTCTTTTAGTTGCAGTGGTTGATATCTTGGGGCTGGAGATTCTTGTCTTCTTCACTCTCCCCTTGGCGGGGACTTTCTGAGTAGAATTGCATGTGACAACAGGAGGTGCCTCGTCCTTTGAGCTCGGATGCTGTAGTCTTTGGAAGACTGACGGCCGGTCTTCCGTCACTGTCGCGTTGTTGCAGCAGCAGTTGACGATGATTTGGGTGCAGTGACGTCCAAGCGAGGACTCTTTGCACACCGAAGCCCCTTCTCTTTCCTTGCGCTTGTGGAGGATCGCCTCACGCAGGTCAGAGGAACCACTTTATCTTTTTGTCGCCGGGGGCTGGACTCGAGCGGTTCTATACAACTTTCCATCAGAGGCCCGCGTGATAGTCAACGGGACGCCCCGACAGTCAGAGGTTGGGGCAGCTGACTGGGCTTGATGAGCCCGCGCTGCCCTAGACTTCTTCTTTTTAGCACTTGCGGGTGTGTAATAGGAAGAGTCTAAGTTGAATACCACAGAGTCTGGCTTATCATCCAGAGAACCATCAGGGTCAGGACCGTATGAGAGATGGTCGAAGACTGATCGAGAAGAGCGTGAAACGGACGCTATGCGGCTAGGATTGGAAACCGTGCAGGCTGTCTGCATGCGGTTATCTTCTGCTGTCGGATGAGTTGTTCTTGTGCGACTGGGAGTCACGACCGTGCAGGCTGGCCGCATGCGGTTGGCAACTGTGGCTGCATGGGTTTTCTGCAAGCGATTGACTTCAGTGACCGCATGAGTCTCATCCATGCGGTTGGCAACTGTAGCCGCATAAACTATGCGGCTGACAGGCGTGGCCGCATGAGTTTTCTTCACGCGGCTGGCGGATGCAGCCGCATGAGCTTTCTCCCTGCGGCTAATACCCTTATACGGCTCGAATCGCATAGAGTTTCTCTCTATCCCTGCAAGTCCAGCATCATAGTGTTTTCTTCTGCCGGACTTGGGGACAGCAGAGTTGTCTACGGTCTGAAGTTGGGCCGCAGAAGAGTCCTTCTCGCCGTCTTGAGCAACAGAGGGTATCCCGTCGAGGGCTTGGGGAGGAGCAAATGATTTTGGCCTCCACTCTTTGCGAGCCTTCGTCGTGCGGGTGCGCTTCTGGACCGGGCCAGCGCTTCCTTCGGAGAGCATCTCTTCAAACGCCTGTTGGTCGAAGCGGACGACCATCTTTTATTGCGTGGAGCCAAGTTTGGCTGCATCCGACTGCGTCACCAACTCCTCAGCCGTGGAGAAGTTTGTCCCCAGCAGAGTCGCCATCGTGTTTGCCATGAAATATAAAAGAACAGAACAATTATCGGAGGACCGGACTTTTACTTCACGTTACAAACTCGCTTGTACAAAGAAAGCCTAGGGACGAAAACCTAGGTACAGCAGTCTAAGTACAATTGTTTATTTTAGATTCTGGGGGGTGACGATAGAGGCTCGGGAAGGCGATGGCAGCCCTGCCTTACTCCTTGGACGATCGGTACGCAGCCTTGGCTCCTGTGAAGAGATGGTTGGCGTTGATGAGAAATGCTCTTCTTGCTCTCCCTCTATTACTCTTCTGGCTTCTCTCTCTGTGTGTATTTTTCTCTCTGATTATTGGGGGAGTCTCTCTGTATATCTCGCAAGGGAATGGCACCTTACTTATTTATAGGAGTGAGGGCATCATTAGGGTTTGGATGATTACCCATTCTCAAAGTGGCGACGGCCTGATGTTTAATCAATCTGGACCATTAGTCTTAGGCGTGAAGGATCTGGGCCATAAATGTGGATAGTATTGAATCATGTGAATGATTAATGCTGATTGCTTTAAATCTTCATGATTGGTTGTGTCAAGCTCGGATCTCTCACCACGTGTCCCATTGGCTTGATCACGAGTGATATGTCCTGATCTCATTAATTGTGAGGATAACCTTAAATATGGTTATTGGGATCTGGTAAATCTCTGATTGATTTAAAACCACGTGTCCCATAATCACCCTGCTACCAGTTGTCAAGTCATGGGGGCAATTGAATCTCTGCCACGTGTCTTAATGGTGGACCCTACCAGAGCCGCATGATATCCATGAACCGTATGAGACAGCATCTCAGTGAGCAGCATAAGTATAGTACTTGCGAGCCGCATGGGATGGCTTCTTAGTGAGCCGCATAGGTATAGTACTTGCGAGCCGTATGGGATGGCTTCTTGGTGAGCCGCAGGAAGATGATTCCTGCCAGCCGCATGAAGTTGTTCTTCAATTGAGCCGCATAGGAATAGCCACGTGGCAATCTTGGATTGTGTCAGAGATTTTCTCCTGTTCCCGAAGAGCCTGTCATTATGACAGGACCATCATGGCACTTTATGCCAAAGCCGTCAGCTGTCAAATCAGAGCATTAAATAAGGCCATTACTTGATGGCCAGCTGTGTGAAGGGATCCCACGGGAACACGTGGTGTTGATCGAGCCGCATCTCTCTGTTGATCGTTTGTAAGCCGCATATACTTCCGAGCCGCATGAGGCTGGGAGACTCTTTGAGCCGCATGGGACTGTCCCTATGTAAACCGCATGGATTCTCCTGCTCCGAGCCGCATGAGACTGAGAGTCTCTCCGAACCGCATGGGACTGCCCCTATATGAGCCACATGGAGTTCTCCTGTTCCGAGCCGCATGGAGCATCATTCTGATATTTTCCATGCTTCTACAATGCTTCGTATTATTCAAGTTTATGATTAATTCACACCAAGATATTGCAAAATGTTGCTTATATGCTTAAATATATCCATAAGAGATTGGAATGATACGTAATATGAACGCATCACCAAGCTATAGATGACTAGTTCCATGATGACAATTATAATGCTTTAAGAGATGAAATCTAGTGCATGGATGTTGATATTTCATAGTGGGATTTTAAAGTTGCAAACCTCTTAAATTAAAAATTTTAAAGTTGGTGATATACGGTTGTTCTATCCATAGGGTTACTACGGATGCATTATTATCCTACCAACTATCATAGACCTGAAGTCTATATTTAGATTACTATTGATTAATAATATCTTTATTTGTAACTTTTGATAAGACATTGTCGTATCTAGAAACTGGATTCCATGGAAAAACTAGATAGAGACATCTTATGCATGAATGATAGTGCTTCATCTCAACACCATCATTAAGAATGAAATCTTTTCTTCTAACAAGAATACTAGTGTCAAAATAGTATCCATAATAGCTACACATGGTCATATTATTGAAGGCTCCGGCAGAGCCCACTTGATTTTTCCCAATAGACCCACCCACATATACAAATTGTTTTATAATCTCATTATTCCATAAGACTTTTTGGGAGTAAAAAAATGGGTCTCATATTAAAACGTTGGACAAGTGAAATAACTTTTTGTGTAAACCACTAGTCTAGAGAACCATAAGTTCGTCCTAGAGAACCAAAAGTTGTCCTAGAGATATTTTCCAGCTATTCACTATGGATACACGTTACTCACATTAGGGTTGTCAAGTCACATATATACTACGTTGAGTCAGAAGCTCAATCCTACGGGTCCATTGTGAGCCAGAAGTCGATTGGTCCTATAACTTTTAATCTGTGACATGGCCGAATAAGATATTTCGACTAAGATATTTTGGGACAATGATTATAAAATTATTATAACTAATTCGTGTGATCATTACTTACCAAATTGCAGCATACATCCTTGATCTCAAGGATAAATTTTTTTTAAACCATAAATCCTGAAGATTGTACATGAATAACTAGTAGCATAGACTTGAATTACATCTCTTTTAGATGGCTTATGTTGGTATTGTCTGAAACTGTAATATTGGCATCTATGTTTTGTAAATTATTATGTTTATCTTCTTAGATTATTAAATCTTTTAGACATGAGATATTTTTGTGATAGAATATTTCTGTGATCTGTCACGTTAATAAGACATAACTCCCGCCGTTAGGGGGAGATGTGAAGAAGATAAATTATCGTTCTAGACGAACGTCGTAAATTATCATTCTAGAAGAACGTCGTAAAGCATCGTTCTAGAAGAACGTCGTAAACCATTGTTCTAGAAGAACGTATTGCATCATCGTTCTCGAAGAACGTTCTAACTCATCATTCCAGAAGAACGTGTCATGGCATATTTCTAATTTATCTAATCTTGGCTAAATTAGGAGAAATTATCATTTGCTTGCTTACGTTTTATTATGCTGCATAAATAGATATACCATCTATAAATTTATTTTCTAATAGAAGTACCAAAAGAACCAAATAAAGACAGCAAATGAATAAGTCCTTTTGTAAGAACGCGTAAGACCTAAAGGTTCTAAATATTTAACTCTCCAGAGGAAGAGGCCGAATAATATAACACACCCTAATGCTCTTGAAGAAGTCGCTCCTGAAGTAGCATCTCCTGAAGAGATTGGAAATCTTCCGAAGATTTCGAAATCTCCCGAAGAGATCGAATATCTTCCGAAGAGATCATAATCTCCCGAAGAGATCGGAATCTCCCGAAGATATCGGATATCTCCCGAAGGGATCGGAATCTCCAGAAGAGATTTGAATCTCCAGAAGAGATAAAGGTAAATCTCCTGAAGAGATCTCATATAATCTCATGGAAAGATGAATCTCTAAAAGAGATACACTATAATCTCCTGTAGAGATTTAACATAAATAATATCCCTATAATGGTCAGGTCAATAAGATCCATTACGACCAAAAAAACATGTTCTGGGTCCTGGAGAACCCTATTTAAAATACAATTTATTTATTCTCATTCACTCTGCAAAATACTTTATGTGAATCTGCTGATATGCATATATACACACATATACTGGAATGACATAATTCATATTAATTATTCTTGATTAATGTTTTTTTATCTAATGAGATATACATATGAATGATATTTATCTGGTACTCATTAAGAAGATACCACAAGCAAGGTATGTTTCAAAAATAATGTTACAGGTATTTTAAAGAGAATAAATCAAATCATCCTGGTAATTTCATCAAAGCGAACAGAGAATGTGCATAGCTATGTTTTCAACAGTTCAACACATCAGGGGGAGCTACGAGTTCAGAAATCACAAATAAAGCCTGCAACCTCTTCATAAGGATATGAGTATAAATGTATAGACAAATACAGTGTTGGGGTAAGATATAATATTTAAATTATATTGGGGGTTGATTTTTTATTTTGAATTGATGTAAGAACAATAATATAATATTTTTGAGGGGAAGCATCATGTAGATGTAAGCATCCTGAAGATGCTAATGGAGACATCTTGAAGCATGTCTTTGCGCATTGTACTCTTTTCCTTCGTTGAGGTTTTTTTCCTACTGGGTTTTTCCTTCGATAGGTTTTTAACGAGGCAGTGTAAGTCGCACCCACTTAGACTCCTGAAGACTCATATTCCTGAAGAATATTATAGTACTCTTTTTCTTTCTATGGATTTTTTCCAACGGATTTTTCCTAGAAAAGTTTTTAATGAGACGATAATTAAAGTGGGCATCCAATGGGGAGTGTTGTGATTTGGATAAACCCAAATATGGATGCCCTTATCCATATCCACAACAACTTCTATCACATTTCCTCTATATATATTATCAATGAGAAAGCTACGTACACATTCTTTTTGGCTACCAATATTTTTCTCTTTCTCTCTCATTTCATAACAATATATATCAAGTGGTCTTTTCTGATCTGGAGAGCCCAGCGCAGGAAGCTCCCGACCGACGATTCCCTAACCACCATCGGGTTTAGCCTCGCATCCAGATGTCACTGATGCTCTTCCCACAAACCAGAAACCGCTGAACACATCCTGCTATCCGGAGATCTCGCTAGTCAAATTTGGTGCGACCTTGAGTGTCGTTGTAGAAAGAGGCATCGGCCTGGGGGCTTCAACGATCTCTTGCTCAACTGGGGTGATTCTCATTGTCACCAGATCGCCGCAGCCGTCGGTATTTGGGTCATCTAGATGAACCGAAACAAATTCAGGTATGAAAGTCGCCAATACACCCCGGATCAACTGACCCGCGAAGTCCTCCGACAAATTCTTAAACTCAGGAACCGCTGCGCCCACTCCTCAGACCAGTTTTGGCAGGCTTTACTGTAGCCTCGATTGCGGCGCCCTTTGGTGCTCGCTTCTGGTTTTTTCCTTTTGTTGCTTCTTCGCGCTTGGCGCGCTTACTTGTATAGGCTTCGACATTTTGCACCTGATACATCAATAAATGTTCTATTGGTTTATATATATATATATATATATATATATATATATATATATATAAGCAATGGGTACTTGTGGCGAACTCGCCACCACTGGGGCTCGAACTCTCGACCACTTGGGCCGCATGCATCTCTCTTAACCACTAGGCTAGAGGTCATTTGCATATATATATATATATATATATATATATATATATATATATATATATAGTGTAGCTCAAAAGTCAATCTATCTAGGTTGAAGTTCTAAAATAACAAAACCTACTTTCTTCTTGACTTACTAGCTAGCTCAACCATTCCATCAATTTAAAGTTTTTCTGAGCACATGGAGTAGAAAGCTCCAGTATCCAGTCAGTCTATTACCAATTAGATTCTGAAGTCTCAAATTGCTTTTGTTAGCTAGAAGAGAACTTATAACGGAGATGTAGGAAAGAAGAAGTTTCATCTTTCTACTTAAAGCACAAAAACTTCTATAGCGAATGGGAGAGCACACTTGGCTCTTTTTGTTCATGTTGAAAAAAGAGAGGTTGGTCTCCACCAGATCTAAGAGTACATCAAAGTGAGACAGAGAGAACAAAGAATGTCATGTTTTTGTGTCGCATGTAAGAAATATATATGGGTACTCCAAAACATACAAGAGCACCACAAAGATAGTATCATGTTTGTATTATGTTGTTTCGTGTTCTTGCAATATATGATTAGTCATAAAGGAGTAATATAAGGAAGGGCCATAATGTAAAGCCTTAAAAGAGAATTTCAAATTGGATATTTATCAAACTACAATAAGATTCAAAATCTTTGCAACCAATATTATATGAAACGGGGTGCAACCAACACAAATTATAAAAAAGGAATAAAATGTTTGCAAATCCTTGTAACTAATGTCCTACATATAGCTTCCCTAATACTATTTGTATATGGAGTAGGATTATCATGTACTTATCTGAATTCGATTAAATCGAGAGAGATTATTTTGTTAATGTGTTCTGATAGAAATACATATATGGATACATACGGATTTCACTCCAATTATGTGATTCATATTCAAATATTTGTAACGTACAGATGCTTGACTATTATAGGAAAAAGGCACGTGGGAACGAGCGGAAAAGAAAGGATCACTAGTTCCAGGAGGAGATCCATTATTGAAAAGATTAGCACTTGGGGGGCTACCGAAAAATCCAAACACATTTAGGGTGGAGAAGATCATATGATCTGGCACTGGTGACCGAGGGATCCCATTTTCCAGGCATCAGCATAACTTGTCAAACGGGGAGAGTACAACCGGTTTGTACAAGCCATTACCAATTCTCCATAAGGCCCTCTTATCTCTTCCTTCTTCGAGCTCGGTTTATGGAAGAATGAACCAAGAAGGAGGTATCAGCAACAATTGATTTTACGAGGCAACTCATGATGTTCATGTCGATTACTATGCACCTCTGCATCTAGTATTGGGTAGATTAAAACAATAATTGTCCTAGTTCTCTTGTATCTTTTATTTCACTTCTTCTGGAACAATAAAAAAACTTTTTTATTATGGATCTACTACCAGAAATTCAATGCTTAATCTCAACATTCAATGTGTGTTCTTGAATAATCACAATTTTTAATTATTCAACCATTTTATTTTATCAAGTTCAACATGCTAAATTAGGTTTAAATGAGTTATGAGTGAACCCCACTCCTACGACCGGGGGGGGGGGGGTGTCTGCTAATGTTGCTAAGAGGGAGCGACGTCGAGAATGTGTCCTAACCCATATCAAAAAAAGTGAGAGGGTAAGGATCGCCTTCTAGCTATCAAAGAGCGACCAACTCCCCTATAAAGACTAGAAACTTTTATCTCCTAGAGTTATAGTAGATAATACTTTTTGTAGCGAGTCCTATCTCGATAACTGAGGGGGCCGAGCTGCTAATTGTGCTTCATATCCGAGAACGATATGTTGTACAAATAAGGGGTCCGGAAGGATATTAGCATATTAATGATACTCTACTTGACAATGCTTGTTGGTACCTAAACCTCTCATTTTTAAAGTGGACTTGTATACTCTAACATAATATTAGTTAATAACTAAATCTATATGAAATTATCATTTTAAAAAAATATTTATGTAGTATTTATTTTTGGACAATTTACATAATTATTCTTATATTTCATACTTATTACATGTATTACCCTTATTTTGAAACTAATTACATGGATCACTCATAAGTTTTATATTTTCTATAGAAAGTTATAACACTAACCATCTTTATTTTAAAAATTAAACATAAAATAGAGGAGTGGTCCGTGTAATTATTTTAAAATAGTGGTAATCCCTGTAATATCCATAAAATATAGGGGGGTTAATATATTTATTTATATTATTTTTCTTATATAGGATTTGGGATCCATTTTTTTTATTTTTGTCGGAAGTGGTGATTGATTTGAATTTTGGGAAAGTTTTCTTAAGAGAATTCTCATATACGTACATAAAAGTAGGAGTGAATACATAAACCAAAAAGAGACTCCTGCTAATAAAAAGGTTGACTGCTAAATTGTTGTCAACATTCCCCTCGTTCTATAAAGCAGAGCTACAGCAAAAGAGCAAAAGTGCCAAAGCAACGGACTTTGAGATCCACCACCACCACCGGCGGTGACCGTACTCAAGCGGAGCACCGGAGGAACCACGACATGATGGCGATAGCGGAGGAGAGGAGGTCAGGACCGTCCGATTCCAAGCCGTGGAATCTCTGCCGCATGCCCTTCTGGCACGCGCCCCCCGCCGCCGGCGGAGGCTCGACGCATTCTTCGTCGGATCACGTGGGCCTGCAGGCGGGTCACGTGGCCGGGCCGGGTGGGGCCCAGCAGAGCGGCGGCGGAGGCGGGGGGTCGGTTTCGTCGGTGGCGAGGTCGCTGCTGCCGACTAGGCGGCGGCTGAGGCTCGATCCAGGGAACAAGCTCTATTTTCCATGTGAGACCCTCCCTTCTTCTTTCTTTTTTCCTAAAGTTTGCTTCTTCTTTTTCGCCTTTTTGGATGAGAGTTGCAATTTTGAGAAACAAAAAGGGTCGTTCTGAGAAGAAAGTTGCATTATTTCTTTAATCCCCAAAGCAAGCAATTTTTTTGAGATTTTGCTGGCCATTTTCTGGTAATGTTGGTTCTGACAGTTTGATCTATTTAGGAAAGTGGGTTAATATATAAAGTTTCTTCATTTATGTCAAAGTTTCAATTTTTTTAGACATTACAGAGTTTCAATTTCAGTTTTTTTTTTTTTTTAATATTTTTTCTTTTCTTTTATATTGTTGGGATTTATGTGTCAATTTAGTTTGATGTAAATTTTGGAACATTAATGTAATATTTGTTCTCACTGGCTGCCAATTAACATTATAAACTATGCTAATTCGTTCTCTAAGAAAGATCTATACGATGATGTATTGATTTTCAATACAACTACCAACTATATTGACAATCATCTTAATTTCTTACACTTTCTTTCTTCCGATAGATAGTGTTACAATCTAGGAAGCACGGGATGCTCCAAATATCCATGTAGTGTCCATGTTGCATCGGGTGTCGGACACGTATCCAATGGACATTACAAAAATACACTTTAGGACACAACAAAAGTAGATGTTGAATCCATGTCGCTGTGTCTGAATCGTGTCATATCCGCTCCGTTCAGCATAGATTACATTTATGTTACTCTCTCAAATAGACTACACACATGGCATCCGATCAAACCAGCTTAGGCTCCTTTAGGGTAGGAAGTACCTATTATATAAAAAAATCGGCAAGCACATGGGTTAACTTCCAATTATATATGAGAGCCCATCCATCTTCTAAGTAATCGAAGTTGGAAAATGATTATTACTAGCGTCAACGAAGAGAGGTCCAAGGTCGAGGCTTTCTTGATTACTTTTCAGATAGCCTACCATATGTGGTTGGAGTCGCCTTCAATCCATACAAAGCGGATCGTTCAATCGCTCGAGAATTATGCAAAGCTCGTATGCTTTGGTTTCTTTATGCAAGGACTTTTCCTTAACTTTCGTCTTTTTTTTTTACTAATGCAGATGAACCTGGCAAGCAGGTTAGAAGTGCAATCAGGATAAAAAATACCACCAAGTCTCATGTAGCATTTAAGGTACACATGGGATTCATTGCTGTTTTTAGTTTTGCGCAATTCTATTGTTCGAATGTCCTAAAACTTTGAGCAGTCTATATGTTTTAGTTTGGTTGTCTATATTTGCCATATGGATCAAGTTCTCAACTTCTCATAACTCTTTTATTTCCATAACTATTTGTTTATTCTTATTTTTATTTAAAGTTCCTTACGTATTCATCGAAGTTTGTGTGATGTGGAATTGTGTAGTTTCAAACGACTGAACCCAAAAGCTGCTTCATGCGACCTCCTGGGGCTATTCTTCCTCCTGGCGAGAGCATTATCGCAACCGGTACTGTGACCTTCCTAGTTGTTAGTTTACTTTTGGTTCTCTAGTTTTCCCACCAAAGAATATCAATTTACATAAATTTTCATGATTTACCTATGACGCTCTTATTGATTTTCCAGTTTTCAAGTTTGTGGAGCATCCGGAGAACGATGAGAAACCACAAGATCAGAAGTGCAAGGTGAAGTTCAAGATCATGAGTTTGAAAGTGAAAGGACCTATGGAGTATGCGCCAGAGTTGGTTAGTTCTCAACTATAAAATATAAATTACTTTGATATGTTGAAGTCGTGTGTGTTTATATAACAACGTTTCTTAAATTATTGCACGGAAAGTTGTCGAATATAATTAAGTGTTGGATGAACATGAAGTCTTATGTCTGACACTTGCCCTTTCCTGAAAGAAAATGGGTAGGAATTAGGTTGCAGCCTGATTGGCAATGTGAGATTTAACTTAAGTTGTCCTCTGCAACTTGGTTCCACGATTAATATTGTGGTTTATTAGCTGGTTATCAACGCACAAATTTCTTTATCATATCTTTCTACTGTTTTCATTCTGGATCATCATGGTGTATGTTGTCTCTTGCAGTTTGATGAGCAGAAGGATCAGGTTGCAGTTGAACAAATTCTGAGGGTTGTATTTTTGGATGCGCAGCAACCTTGTCCTGTATGTAACTTCACTATTTTTTCTTGAAAATAAGTTTTTTATTGTAGAAATTGTTGAATAACAGTAGACGTTTTTGACTTTTTTGCTGAAGCAATTGGAGAAACTGAAGCTGCAACTAGCCGAGGCAGAGACGGCACTGGAGGCCTGCAAGAAACCTCCGGAAGATGCTGGTCCTCAGATTGTAGGTGAAGGTCTGGTCATCGATGAATGGGTAAGTCGATTTCTAGTACTACTGCATTTGATCTCCTTATTTATTTTTTGTTCCTACATGCTCGAGTTCTGAGTTTCCTCGCTGCGTTCTGTCTTCTTGTTTTGTAGAAAGAACGAAGAGAAAGATACCTTGCTCGACAGCAAGTTGAAGGTGTTGATTCAGTGTAATGTTTGGTCTGCTACTATTGATTGTTGTAATCTTATTTACCAGTTCGATGAGATTATGCTGTGTGATTTGAGGGAGTCCGGGATTGTTTAGTCTTGTTTCTAAATTATTGTTTAGAAGATTTTTTTTTTTGAAGGTTTGGCTGCACACTAATGAGCTTTGTAGGCATAAAACCCTCTTCGTTCCTTGGCATGAATGAGATTTGTTCGTGGAGATTGATTTCTTTTAGTATTAACGCAACAAACCTTGTAGTCTTTGATTACTGTTGGATAGTTCTTTTCTCTTTGGGAATTTTTTTTTTTTTTCCTCCGCTACTGATAGTGTTTCTCAACAATATGAGAGGAACACTGTCAAGGTTACCTATATGGTTTTGTTACAACTCAAAGATAGAAGAAGAGTATGTGATGATAACCAAATAATATTATTCACTGAGCAAAACTGCTTATATAAGCGTACAATCACAGGGTAGGAGAGATTCTAGGATAAGTATCCTACTAGTAACAAATCACTGAAACTTGCCTAAAGACTAGGACATACAAAGAACTACTTGGTAGCAATAACAAACTCCTAAAGACTAGGACAGATACAAGACTTATTCAGAAACACTTGTAACATTCCCTCCCTTAAACTGAATTGTGCTGCAAAACAATCAGTTCAAGGAATTCCTTCATCATTCTGGAGCCGCCATCAAACAAACGCCTAGTAAGCGACGTAACTTTACGTATCAGCAACCTGATCTTCGCTTCTACAATAGACCAAATCAATGGTTCCATCCTTTGTGAGATCACGTAAGAAATGGTAGCGCACATCTATGTGTTTACTTCGACCATGTAAGACAGGATTTTTTGAGAGCTTGATTGCTGAACTACTATCACAGTAAACCGGAGTGGGACCTTGTTGACAGCATTTAATTTCTCCAAGTATTCTTCGCAACCAAATGGCTTGGCATGCACATGACGCAGCAGCGACGAATTCAGCTTCAGTAGTTGACAGAGTAACAAGTTGTTGCTTCTGCGATGTCCATGAGACAGCTCCCGATCCGAACATAAAAACATGACCTGATGTGCTTCGTCGGTCATCTGGATCACCCGCATAATCACTATCGGTAAATCCAATTAGCCCAGGTTGGTTTCCCATTTTATAAAAGACACCAAAATCAATTGTACCTTGCAAGTATCGAAGAATTCTCTTGGCGGCATAGAGATGTAGCTCTGTTGGATGTTCCATATATCGACTGATAAGACTCACAGAATGCATAATATCTGGTCGAGTTGCTGTCACGTACATTAAACTGCCTACAATCTGCTTGTAAAAGGTGTTATCAATTCTCTTTCCTCCGACATCCTTATTTAGCTTCAAGCCGAGTTCAGTTGGAGTACCAACTGAATTGCAATTCTTCATTTGAAACCTCTCCAAAATTTCTCGAATATATTTCCTTTGTGAGATAAAGATACCAGCATCAGATTGTTCTACTTCAATGCCAAGAAAATAGTGTAGCTTACCGAGATCCGTCATGTTGAATTCTTGCATCATGGAGTTTTTAAAAGCATCAAACATGGCTGCATCATTTCCTGTATAGATCAAATCATCGACATATAAACATACGATCAGCAATTTATTATCCAAACCAGTTTTGATGAATAAAGTAGGCTCATACGAACATTTTTGAAAACCAGCCTTGGAAAAATATGCATCAATACGGCTGTACCAGGCTCGTGGTGCTTGTTTTAGTCCGTATAGAGCCTTCTGCAACCTGTACACCTTATGCTCATTCCCTTTTCGCACATAACCTGGAGGTTGTTCGACATATACCGCTTCATGCAAGTCTCCATGAAGGAAGGCGGATTTCATGTCTAA
This sequence comes from Iris pallida, assembly GCA_029216955.1. Classification (NCBI taxonomy): domain Eukaryota; kingdom Viridiplantae; phylum Streptophyta; class Magnoliopsida; order Asparagales; family Iridaceae; genus Iris; species Iris pallida. The sequence goes on along the minus strand of JANAVB010039505.1, from coordinate 5,892 downwards.
TTGGAAGAGAGGCCAAGAGTTTTGTGCTGCCATTGCAAGAACTAACCGAATGGTATCATGGCGTGCAACTGGAGCAAACACTTCCTTGTAGTCCACACCAAACTCTTGCTTGTATCCTTTGGTGACAAGGCGTGCTTTATATTTATCAACCACACCATCCGAATTAAGCTTCGTTTTGTAAACCCATTTGACACCAATGGATTTATGGCCTTTGGGAAGATCTGTTAATTCCCAGGTGTTATTCCTTTCAATAGATGAAATTTCATCATCCATAGCTTTTTGCCACTTAGGTTCTTTGATAGCATCCTCAAAATCTACAGGATCACAATCTGAAAATAAAGCAAAATGAATAAGTGAACCTGTTTGATTAATACCACTGACTTCAAAATCTTGCATCCATGCTGGCCTTCTTTTTTGTTCGTTGAGGTCTTGAGTCCGACGATATATCATCATTAACTTCAGTGGACGAAGTCGTTGTAGGAGAGGGTGACCTTGGTGTATCTTGTTCATTTGCTGGATTCTTGCCATTTCCTTCATCTTGTTCATCAAAGCTTGTTGGAATCTGCTGCCCCGAGCTATTAGCAGTCCAAGCCCATGTTCGCTTTCATCAAAAACCACATCTCGACTGATAATAATCTTCTTCGTGATGGGATTGTATAATTTGTATGCCTTGGAGTGCTCACTGATTCCGAGAAAAATACACTTTTCTCCTTTGTCATCAAGCTTCTTTCTCTTCTCATCTGGAATGTGGGCAAAAGCTATGCATCCAAAAATTCGGAAATGATCCACAGTTGGTTTGTAACCATTCCATGCTTCTTCAGGTGTTATATCTTGCACCGCCACTGTAGGACTGCAATTTAAGATATGAACACTCCAAAGGACAGCCTCAGGCCAGAAAGTCTTCGAAATATCTTTGGTCTTCAACATACTCCGCACCATATTCAGAATAGTGCGATTCTTCCACTCCGCGATACCGTTTTGCTGTGGTGTATAAGAGGCTGTGAGTTGCCTCTTAATTCCATGATCTTTGCAGAAATCAAGAAACTCTTTGGAGTTGTACTCTCCACCACGATCGGATCGAAGAATGCAAATCTCTCTCCCGATTTCCTTTTCTACGAGTGCCTTGAAAGATTTAAATGTGCAAAAAGCTTCGGATTTTTCCTGTAAGCAATATACCCATGATTTACGGCTGAAATCATCAATAAAAGTAATAAAGTACCTATTATTTCCATTAGACGCTGGATTAATTGGGCCGCAAATGTCAGAATGAATCAGCTCCAGGATTCGTGTAGCTCGCCGTGCATTTCCTTTTGGAAATGGATCCCGATGTTGTTTGCCAACAACACATTCTTCACATACTTGGGAAGGGCAGTCAAACTGTGGGAGACCAGTCACTATATTCTTCTTTTGCAGTAGCTTCAAACCATTAAAGTGCAAATGACCATAGCGATGATGCCAAAGCCAAGCTGAATTTTGAACCTTTGCATAAAAGCCAGACTGAATATCATGTTTGATATACAAAGGAAACAATCGATTAGTTGACATCTTGATTTGAGCAATTGCATCTTTTTCCGGATCATGAATTAGACAAGTGCCTTCTTTAATGGTAATAACATACCCCTTCTCTTGAAGCTGACCCACACTAAGTAAGTTGCTCTTCAAATCAGGAACATATAAAACATTGGAGATGATTTGAAGAGAGTTGTCTCTTGTTCTGATTTGAATATCACCTTTCCCCATAACAGAAGCCATAGAGTTGTCTCCAAATCTCACTGTAGATTGAAAGGATTCATCTAGTTTAGAAAAAATTGACTTGGTACCACACATATGGTTACTGCAACCTGTGTCCAAGTACCACAAGTTTGGACGAGGTTCCTCCGTGAAATGGCACGCCATCAAGAGAGTTTCTTCTTCTTCTTTCTCTACAAAGTTTGATTTTTCACTCCTTTCATTACGCAAATTTGTTCGGCATTCAGAATGAAAATGGCCATACCTGTGACACCTAAAGCATTCGACATTTGATTTGTCAAATCTTGAGCCTTGATCTGATTGTTGATAGTCACGTCCTCTACCTCGACTCCGAAAATTGGAGCAGTGGTTTTCTTCAATTTTGTTGTCTGCAAATCTTCCTTCTCTATTGTAATCATTACGACCACGGCCTCTGCCTCTGCTACGGCCTCTGCCTCCTCGACCTCGACCTTTTGATGTGAATTCATTGTTGGTGGAGACCTTCAAAGCTTGCTCCTCTTCGATACTACTTTTCATTCGCTGCTCATGCAACAACAATGAACCTTGCAATTCATCGATGGAGAGTGCTTCAATATCTTTTAACTCCTCAATCGTACAGACAACATAGTCAAATTTTGAAATCATTGACCGAAGTATTTTCTCCACCACTGTGACATCTTCTAGTTTGTCACCAAGAATACGCATCTTGTTTACTATTGTCAGCGTTCTGGAAAAATAGTCATCCACAGACTCTCCTTGCTTCATATGAAGAACCTCAAATTCTTTGTGAAGGACTTGAAGCTGCTGCCTTTTCACCCTTGTTGAGCCTTGATATTTCTTCTTCATAGAATCCCAAATTTGTTTCGATGTGTCTTTTTGAAGAATAGTCTCCAAGATTGCTCGATCAATTGCTTGAAACAAATAATTTTTTGCCTTGAGATCCTTCAACTTTTGCTCTTCCAACTTTGTCTTCTGTGCATCTGTCAACACCACTCCACTAGCAGGTTCAGAAATGCCTGTTTCCACAAGATGCCAATACTATTTGGATCTTAGGAAATTCTCCATCAGCATGCTCCAATGGTCATAGTGACCATCAAAGCGAGGAATTGCCGGTTGCACGAAATTGTTGTCAGATGCCGATGCCATTGCTTCTTGCTGCTGCAAATGAAAGAACGCTGCTGCTTCTTTCTATTCAGGCCCCTTAACAAGGCTCTGATACCACTGTTACAACTCAAAGATAGAAGAAGAGTATGTGATGATAACCAGATAATATTATTCACTGAGCAAAACTGCTTATATAAGCGTACAATCACAGAGTAGGAGAGATTCTAGGATAAGTATTAGTAACAAATCACTGAAACTTGCCTAAAGACTAGGACATACAAAGAACTACTTGGTAGCAATAACAAACTCCTAAAGACTAGGACAGATACAAGACTTATTCAGAAACACTTGTAACAGGTTTATGCATTCCGTAGAACTTTTGTAGCATGCCTTCTGTGCCAACATGAATTTTTTTTCATCGTTACGGTCAACCTCCAGTTCAAAAAGTGTTTCAATTCTCCAAGCTCCTTCATTTGGAATCGCATTGATAAGTTTTATGTCATCCTCTGGATTTCATTTTTATCGACAGTGATGATCATATATGTCCACATATATCAGTACCATCCTCTTTGACTTATCACGGACATGCTAGAGTATTTAGATGTAACAAAGTAAGACCCCGTTTGGTATTCTGTAATGTAATCGTAACTATCTTGTAATTATATTTTTTTTAGTTTTGTTATTTGATTACATTGCAATTACGATTACATTACAGGGTACCAAACGAGTATAACTTTGTACCAGAAACTCTACTATTTTACCATACCATATCCCAAGGAGGCCATAGGAAAACTATCATAATAGTAGCACAGATTACTTTCTAGAGTTGGCAACAGAAATCGGTTAGATTGAAGTACATTAGACATTACTTTTCTTCCTAGACTTGACTATATATCTTGGGGATGTGGCTTGTTGCCATTGCCCGTCTCAATGGCACCGATATGGATATGATCAGCTTCGGGAATGAACTGAGCCCAGAACCAATGTTCCTTCCAGACGAGCACCATCTCCTCAATCGGTACGTTCTTCGTCTCAGGGAGGAAGAGCGCGACGAAGAGGGTCATGACGAACACCCCTCCCCCGAAGAAGTAGAAGAGGCCGAACTTCATGTGGCAGAGCATGGTGAGAAACGTCTGGGCGACGACGAAGGTGAAGAGCATGTTCACTGACACGGTGATGCTCTGCCCGGCGGACCTAATCTCCAACGGGAATATCTCGCTCGGGACCAACCATCCCAAGGGCCCCCACGACCAAGCAAACCCCGCGACGTACAAGCATATGAACAGCACCACAAAGCCCGCGTAGGACTTGGATAGATGTCCCTCCCCACTCGTTCCGAATTTTATCATGATCAACGTCCCAACTACGATCTGGCAAATGAGCATCTGCAATCCACCTTGAATGAAGAGCTTGCGGCGGCCCAGCTTGTCGACGGTGAATATGGAGACGAATATGCAGACGAGGTTGACGAGGCCAGTGATGACCCCTGACATGAGAGAGGCGTCGCTGCCGAAGCCGATGGTCTTGAAGAGAACGGGGGCGTAGAACATGATGACATTGATGCCGGTGAGCTGCTGGAAGAAAGGGATCATGATGGCCATGGTGAGCTGGGGCCTGTACTTCCTGTTCGCGATGTTAGCCCACGGGTGCTTGACGGCCTTCGACTCCCCGCTGGCCGCCACTAGGTCGTTGTACTCCTCGGCTATGTCGACGCCGGTGCCACGTATCCTCTGGAGCATATGCCTGGCCTCCTCGTCGTGGCCGCGCTCGATAAGGGAGTTGGGGGTGTCGGGCAGGAAGAGGGAGCCTACGGTGATGATCGCAGCGGGGACAGCGGCGAGGGCTAGGCTCACGCGCCAACCCCACCCGCCCTTGATTTTCGAGGAGGCGTAGTTGATGAGGTTGGCCGCAAGGATGCCGACGTTGATCATAAGCTGGAATCCGATGCTGAGCATGCCGCGGAGGCGGGCTGGCGCCATCTCGGATAGGTACACTGGCACTGACTGTAAAATCAAAATTAATAGGAGAAATTAATTAGTTAATTATTGGCATAAAAGAAATAAAATAACAAGTATGATCAGCTTCACGTCCTACCTGATTGGCGAATCCGATGCCGATACCGAGAAGGATGCGACCGAGGATGAGCATGAACACGTCCTGCGCGGCCCCGTTGACGGCTGCGCCGGCGAGGAAGGTGATCCCCCCGCCGAACATGGACCACTTCCTGCCGAGCATGCGGGTCACCGCCGACGCAAAGAAGGAGGCAACGAGGGCTGCCAGGTAGAGCGACGACGTGAACGTCGTCAGCAGCTGGCTGTCGAACTTGCAGTATTGGTTCGTGGTCTCGTCCTCTTTCTCTTTTCGATACACGGATGGAAAGAATCTCGATAAGAACGAGTCCATGGATGTCACTCCCCCTTCAAGAGAGAAAAAAACGTCACTTGTTTGCATGAACAAATAAACAGACAGACACCACATAATTAATACATGTCATAGTATATTTTGGAGTGTTTGTTATGTTTACATGTGATTACCGGATATTCCGATATCGTAGCCAAAGATCAGGCCGCCGGTGGCGGCGACTAGGCAAGTGAGGAAGACGAACATCGTTAGCTTGCCAGGGTATTCCTTGCCGGCAGCAGTGCTTGTGAACGTAGCGCCCGCCATTGAGTCGTGTGAGAAGCTTGAAGCTCCTCTACTTGTGCTTTAGAGTCCTGGATGGATGGATGGATGGATGGATGGCGCAGAGCAAGGAGTAATAGTCAAATGAGACTGCATGGCGCGGAGCAAGGAGTAATAGTCAAATGAGACTGCAAAAAACAAAAACAAAAACAAAAACAAAACTTGGGTAGGTGAAACATTATTGAAGCAGACAAACAAATATGTCTGAATAGTAGTATATGCATTTCTCTCTGTTTGATTCCTCTCCACAATCATGTCCTTTCTTTCCTCTTCAACCTAAACATTTTCATAATCTATACAACATAATTGGTTTTTTTCGCTCAAAATTTAAAAGAAAAAAATATTCACGAGTAAAAGATAAGAATAATAATATATATA
>JANAVB010039504.1:0-41057 GCA_029216955.1 Iris pallida | reverse complement strand
TGGATTTGGGTAGATGGTCGGAGTTAGGGTTTCGGTTAGGTTTGGGGAAGAAGTAGGCGGACGGTTTGTGGGGTGGCTGGGGGGTTGTCGTGGTGGTGGTCGAGCTGAGGGAGTGAGGGGTCTTTATAGGGGTTCAAGTCGGTCCTAGGTCAGTTGGGCAGCCGAAAATGGCGGGGGCAGGTCGGTCGACGGTCGTCGGGCAGTCGTCGGGGGTGGGTAGGTTAGAAATTATATTATGGTCCTTAGACTTTTAGAAAATTACAAACCGGTCCCTAATGCGACTGAATACAATAGAATTTGCATTCCATATTAAAACAATTAACTAATTACAAAATGACTCTAAACAATTTAGAAAATTACAAAATGGTATTAAAACATTCGATTAATTGCAAAACTACTTTAAAACATTTCAATAATTTGCAAAATGTATTTTTGTATTAAAACTCATTTAAAATTCATTTAAAATTCTAAAAAATTCTTAAAAACATAATAAATATTTTAAGGCTAAATATGCCATTAATAATTAATTAACACTAATTACTTAAATTTTGAAAAACAGGGGCTCACACACGTCGCCCGGATTGGCGGGACGCACGTCGTATCAAAGGTTTTCTAAAGTTTTCTAACTATTTTAGACGGGTTTTTATTGATTTTGAACAACAGTTATCTCTCTACTCAACTGATGAAATTCCAAACTACCAATTAGATTCTACTGTCCTATAGGTTGTCTAAAAGACTCTTCAAATAGATTTCTAAATTCTTAACAGGTTGATCAGGAATCACCTTCAACAAGAGTATATGCAATCCTACTTCTGTCAATGCAACAGTGGGTTTTATGTCGACTTCGTGTCGATTTATCGTGCATATAGAACATCTACCCGTAAAGCAATTAAAGGGGTTTAAAGGCGTATACGTTGGGTCATTCCTGGGAATCGAATCGGAAACACGTTCGAGCGAGTAGATCGCGAGCCAGCTGCAAAGTCATCCCCACAGTCGGTAGCTGCTGCTGCTGTCGAATGTATTGTCGGCGCACGGCGGGGTCGGGTGGTTGCCCAACCAGCGGGGGTGGCGCGGGATTAGGTTAGAGTTTTATGAGTACTCCCCACTCTCTCTCTGTTTCTATATTATGCTCGGTTCTTTGGCCCTGGATTAAACCGAGCGCGGAGGGGGGAGGTGTGGAAATGGTGTTCGGGCTGGGCTTGGCCCGGGGGTGGCTTGACTGGGCTTTTAGTTTGGGCTCGGGCTAAAGGGTTGGGTTGGGGTGCTATTATTTCTTATTCTTTGGTTTTTCTATTTCTTTTTCTATTTGCATATATATATATATATATATATATATATATAATTATATATATATATATATATATATATAATATATACACACATATACATATATATATTATCCATTTATATATACATACACATACACACGTATATCAGATATATTTATAGATACCTACACACACACACACACACACACCACACACACACACACACACACATATATATATATAATATATATATAGATATATATATATATATATATATATATATATATATATATATATTTATATATATATATATATATATATATATATATATACATATTATAATATGCATATATGTATATATTATATATACCTACACATACACACACACACACACACACACACACACACACACACACACACACACACACACACACACATATATATATATATATAATATGTATATATGTATATACTTTAATAAATTGTAAATGTATTTACACATCTATATATATACGTACAACATGTATTCATGTATATACCTAATAAATTATAAATACATTTACATGCCTATATATTCAATATTTGTATCCTGATATTTATACATATATATATACCACAAATTCCATATAGAAAATAAAATATTTTAAATATAATCAATATTAATAATATCTAATAGTAATAAATATATTTATTTAATCACCATAAAATAATAAAATAATAATTAAATAATTAAATGGTGGTTTGGTGAATCCATACTATTCACCTTTATCCGGGTCCAGAAAATTTTACAAATATGGTAAAACAATATTTAATAATAAAAATATTAATTTTTGTACAAATATTCAAATAATTAAAAATATACATCAATATCCAAAATAATTTAGGAACTATTTGTACACACATAAAATATGCCTACATGGTCGTCTTTGGTCTCACTATAAGATTACATGGGCTCGGTTTCGGTTCGGGTCTAGTCCGAGCTAAATCGACACAAATCGGGTCTCTTACAAGTCAATAATATTTAATAAATAATTAAAAATGTCTTCAGAGGTTAAGTCGTAACTTGGCCTGATTTTTCTAGTTAGGAGATCACTATGGCTCGGTCTTCCCTACCAGGGCTAATACGCTAGTCAAAGCACGCCACTGCACCATCCGTGCCATGATTTCTAGTCACCTTGTACTTCAAAACTTAACCATGGCTAAAGTCGTCTACTATAATAATCAACTAAACAATTATTTATAAAATTCTAAAAATTACCATTTAAATCAAATAAATAATAAAAAATATTTCAAAAAATTTCGAGAAGAGGAGTTACAGTACCAATACAATAATATACTCTCCAAAAAGGAGAAAAACACAGAAGGTATAACTCAATCATAATGTCTAAGATGAAAATAAAAAGATAAGATATATAATCTCAACAGAGAACAATGCGACAGTCAGAGTGCTATTCACTTTGTGAAGAATCAGATCTTTTATAGCTGGTCCAAGCACATCGAGACTTGTTATCATTGGATACGGGATGTGGTTGAGAAGAAGGACGCGGAGCTTGAGAATATTTATACAGATGATAACAGAGCAAATATTTCACCAAGATTCTGCCAAAGGAAAAGTTTGAGTTCTGCAGACAGATCGTCGAGATGATGACCTCCTCCACATAGTTGTGAAAGGGAAGAAATGTTGGAGTGGGTGGGGTTCCCAACCTATGTGGAGAAGACCCCAGAGTACGACAAGCGCCGTCTGTGTGTCAGAGAAGCTCGGGGAGGTGATGAGGCCGTTCAGAGACGAAGAAGAAGCTCGGGAGCTACCAGAGTACATTATGGAACGGGAAGGCAGAGTTCTGGCCGAACTCTGCCGCCTTGGTTCCAGAACTGTTCTGTCACAAAAACACAAAGTTCTGGCCGAACTTTGTGTCGACGGGTTGAGGCTGAATTTAGGATATTTTATACCGTTGGATCGTATCCTATGGTCCAGGTTTTGCTGCAAATTAGGGGATTTATATATGGTTTTTTCTAACCCTAATCACAACACAACATTGAGAAAAATAAAAAGAAAAGAGGCAAGAGTGCCATTGCAACTTTGGGAAAGAAGAAGGAGGATTGAAGGCCGTTTTCGAAGGAGGATCGTGTTCGGGTAATCTCTACTCGTCGTCTTTTTCTTCATAGCCTTGTAATCAATTATTTTTGCTTCCAAGTGTTGTGGGGATCCGTATTGGATCGGGAGAAGTTTGTAGAGGGTGTACTCCTTTATTTCATTATTGAATGCTTATCAGGGTTGGACTCCGATCATCCCGTAATTTTTTTCCGCAAGGGTTTTCCACGTCAAAAATTCTCTATGTCTGCGTGGTTTATTTTGGTGTTTGGTTCGCACGTTGTATTGCTCGGTTCTCTCGCAGGTACTCTCTGGTTTGGGAAAAGGTTTTCGTGCTTCTTTTCCAACAACTTGGTCGCAACCCGATGGCATCGAAAGGTGCGTACGAATGTTATAGACGTGTGGGCTTTAACGGAACTCAAATTGGTTGCGTGTGTGCGACGAATTCGAGACGTATCCGTCAAAATTTTTTATATCGGCTCCTTTGTAAAAACTCCAATTGTTTTGTGTACATTCGTCACAACGTGACGAAACTTGCGCCACTGGACACGTATTATTTTTCTGGTTCGCTGAGCCAAGTTTGGTCCGATTCTGAGAAGGTCGACCGGAACGCTATTTTGACGAGCCCACGATCCGATTCAACGGGCTATTTTGTGCACGACTTCCAAAATTGGACATACCATTGAGTTCGTATCAAAAAACTGGACTTATAGATATATAATTTGTCAACTTTAGAGACCATAGATTTTGGCACATTTTTCGATGCAAAGCGGGTCCAACGACAGATACTGTTTTGCCCCAAAATTACCGTTTTGTCCATATGTTCAGAATTGTCAAACTTAGACTTTTTCTAATGTCAAAAACGTTGGTGATGTCTATTTCAGCATCCAGAGACATTTGTAGGAGTTTAACTTTTGTGGGTCACTGAGTGATTGGATATTGTTTGTTCTACGTGCTACCACCAGGCAAGTATACATTTTCGAATTGTACAGTTTATTTTCATGCATTTCTATACTACTATTTTTCAATCATATTTTATTACATGCTATTCATGTTCATGTTACTGCTATTTTTTTATTTTACGTGCACGTTCCTTATTTGTTCATCATGTGTCACTTTTTGTTTCATGTGAGTATTGTGACCTCAATGATTAGTCTTCTACCTTCGTCCTTGAGTTTTACTTGACTTGACCTGTAGTCGTGATCGATTGTTAGACATAGACCCTATTATCTCTAGACGGGGATTATCCCATGGCATTACGGTATATAGACTCCTTATAGACTTGTTATTTCATCTCTAGGATTGGGAGCATCCTATGGCGTTACGGTGTTAGAGACTTGTTATCGACCTGTTATCCCGTCTCTAGGACCAGGAGTGTCCCACGGCAATACGCTGGTAGAGACTGTAACACCCATATCTCAGAATACGTATTTTGATCAAGCCTGCATGTATCTTGGACCTGTATTTTGTTTTCTCATATTCTGGCCTGTAATTGTATTTTGGCTCGACTTGCAGATTTTGATTTTCTCGTAAAATGGGTTTTGGCATGACTTGGTTTTATTTTGTGGAGGAGAATTGGTTTAGTTTGGTTTGGTTTAGTTTGGTTTAATATGCATGGAACACCTTAGCCTATGTTCAACCTCACACACACCACAACCACCCTCATTAAAACTCTACCTACTTTTCTCTCTCCTCCATAATTCTCTCATTTACTTCTCTATCTCCTTCTTCTTCCTTCCTCTACACAACTCACCAACACCATAGGCAAGTGCACCTTGCCACCACATGAGAACCACTTTTTATTTGTTCATTAGCTAGATTAGGCCATGGTAATCAACATTAGAACTTGACATTTTGTGATTTGAAGTCTCCATTGTTCTAGATCTAGGTTTTAACTATTTTTGGATTTACATGGTTTTGATCTGTTTTGGTTGGATTTTTGTGGGTTTTTATGCTTCCATGTGGAAGAGAATTCAATTTTACTCAAGTTAGAACTTTAAAAATCTAGATTTGGCTTTGATTTGACAAAGATATGAAGAATTGAAGTTTTGGAGTTCTTGGAGTTCTTCTCGGGTTGGAGGAGCAGACCTCTCGGCCTGCGCTCTTTAGCGCAAAGCCGATTGCGCAGCTCACCCTTTGGTGAACTGTGCATCCCCTCGGCCAGCGCATTGCGCTGAGCTGAACTGCGCTGGCACTTCTTAGCCCAGCGTTCCCTTTCCCCTTGCGCGCTTGACCTATGCGCAATCCACTTCTGCGCAATCTACTCCTGCGTAATCCACTTCTGCGTAATCTACTTCTGCGCAATCCATTCCTGCGCAGTTCACTCCTGCGCACTTCACCCCTGCGCCATCCATCTCCTGTGCCAACCTCCCCCTGTGTAGCCCTCTTCCTTCTGCGCAGTTCACCCCTGCGCAGTCCATTCTCTTGCGCAACCTGTCCAACCATGGAGATTTGGTTTTATTATCCTTAAGCTTGGCTCTTCTATAGCCCTGTATATTGATATTTTATTAGATATTTTACGCCCATTTTATATCCTTATGCCTTTTGTCATGAACTTGATTTTACTTAATATATTTGGAATAACTATTGTACATGGCATGGTATGACAAGAAACTAGCATAACACGACAGTGACCCGTAGTGATGCACTCCTGACATGACCAACCTGACATGATAGTGGCCCGCCGTGGCGCACTCCTGACAAGTACCCTGACATGATTTATCTTGATGCTGTTGCGACGGCTAACTTGACTCGTATAATCAACTTGACACCGTCGGTGTTCCTGCTTGCTTGCTTGTGCAATCTACTTGTCTTGTCTTGTATCATGTCTAGGACGTGACTCCCTGGTTTCCTACGGTCAGGGATTCGCACTGAATATGGATTAGGCTAATGACTAGATCTAACTATAGTTCATGGAGAATTTCCAGTCACAGGCAATCTTGTTATCTGGGCACTCTTAATTGGACTTGTAGCTTGCCGACGAGTAGAGCACATTTCCAGCGCACTGTCATGTGTTGCACCTCTAAGTCACCTAAGGGTATATCGTCTCCGGGGCGATGTACCCAACCATACTCTCAACCCGCGGAAGGATAACTGGATGGTCTGCAGGGCTTGGGACTGGAAAATTTCTCACTTGCATCTTGTTAGTAATTAAGGCTTGTGATAACCCTAGTTAGTTAAGTAGTAAGCCGTAGTACTTGCTTGGCCGCTTGTGAATGGATGGAGTCCAGCCTTGTCTAAGTCTTGTCTAGTACCAGTACCTGACTACTCTTGAACTTGACTGTTTTACTTATTATTAAACAATAAATGGGTGGAGACAGAGTGCTATTCAGGCGAAGGGTTACAACCTCGGTCCTTGTCTGGTTTAAGGGTTGTAACCTGGCTCCCGGAATGGTCCCACGTCACTAGTCGTTTATTGTCCTATTGTACTCTTTATTACTTGTACCTTCTTCTATTTCTTTTTTTATGTTCTGATATGCTGGCTTTTGTTCTTATTTTGTGGCCTCCTTTGTGGCAGTTGCTCTTTCTGGGGTTTGACCCAGCTGGTTTTGTGTGGCCAGATTTCGGAGCAGCTCCCGAGGATCTTCCGAACCTCCAGCCCGATGGTGGCGACTAGAAGGAACCCGGGCTACGAGTGGGTTTTTTTATTTTGTTTCGCTCACTCTATTATAAAATTATTCTTTTGAGGTGTTTAGCCGACGAGCACCTGTTAGCTCGATGCACTTTTACTTACTGTCTGCCTACGGGCTGTAAACATGATTAACAAATCCTAGGGTTGATCATGTATGACTAAACTCTTGCTAGTCCTCACATTTTGTACGACTAGCTTCATGATCAGCTGATATGTAATATTTGGGACGCCTTTTATTGTATATTTGGTGGTCAAATATCTTGTGATTATATTACTTGCTTGTGATTGAGACAATAGGCTTGACCATAAGAGACCGTTGGCTTGTAGTAAACCCTCATATCTAGACAGCCGTGACCGTATAGTTGAGATGTATTCTATTTCAATATACGTAGCTGGCTATGTACGCCTCCGCTCTCCAGTATTCTGGTTCTGGGGCGTGACATGGTTCAAGTGGTGGCCCATGCAGGTCTTGTGAATCAAGAAATGTGAGGGTTTACCGAATAGATGTCTCAATCAGTATTCGCCCTTGATCTTCGCCCGTATTTTCAAATCCCTAAAATTCTTGCCCTGCTTACATGCTTGTATCGTTGATCTGTCCTGGTCCTTCCTTATTGTTTCTCTGTGTCGTCTTCTTCAGCGGCACTGTACCTGACCCCGCCGATCAGCAAGGTGGAGCACTTCATGTGGACCAGCAACCAGGAGATCAAGCCCAGCACTCCGGAGTAGCCTCCCGAGTCGTACCTACTGGAGGAGAGCCCCCAGTTCAGCCCGTTCAACCTGCCGAGCCGGATGATGGCACCTTGGTAGGTCTCATCAGGACCTTGATAGCTTCTCAGGATCGTAGAGGAGATGCCTTGCACCAGACTGTGGCAGATGCTTTGACCAGAGGCGATCATCCAGGGAACAGCACGGCCAACAGCTTCAAGCGCTTGAACCCTCCATTCTTCGACGGCAGCGAGGATGCGATTGCCGCAGACGCTTGGCTTCAGGATACCGAGGTGGTTCTGGAAGCAGCTAGGACACCTGAGAATGAGAAGGTGGCGGTGGTACGCCTGCAGTTGTTGGACTTAGCTCGCAGTTGGTGGGCAGTACAAGCCATGGGATTAGTGGCACCTATTGCTTGGGCAGTATTTAGAGAGAGATTCCAGACGAAGTATTTCGATGCTGTGGCTCGGTACGACCTGCAGACCAGATTTACCAACCTGAAGCAAGGAGGTAGAACAGTCGACAGTTATACATCTGAGTTTTCTAGACTCAGTAGGTTTTTCCCCACCTTGGTGGCGATCGAGTTTGATAGGGCCCAGCGATTCCAGCAGGGGCTGCATTTGGAGATCTTGTTGGCAGTCGAACAGTTCGAGCACCAGACGTTCGATGCAGTATTGAGGGCAGCTAGGAGGCATGAGTACACCTCCCAGCGGATCGTGGATAGGACCGGAGGCAGGAAGCGGTCCCACAGTCAGATGCACCAATCATCAGCTCCAGCTCCAGCAGCTAGAAGTTTGACCATTGGAACTCCGAGGCGGGCGGCCTCAGTAACGTCGGTTCAGCATTCAACCCCGACGTACCCGTAACAGCAAAAGCAGAAGCAGACTTCCGCAATAGGATGTTCACATTGCGTAAAGTCGGGCCATGTGGTGGCAGATTGTCGTAGGGCGCAAGGATTATGCCTAGCTTGTGGAGCAGCAGATCACAAGATAGGAGCCTGCCCGAATAGGGGTAGTTCTTCCTCTTCCAACCTAACCAGTCCATCGGTTAGGGGACCAGCACCCATGCAGCAGCAGCAGTACCCGAGGCCATTGTTGCCTCAGGCCCAGGCATTCCAGCAGCAGTGTGCCCAGGCTCCAGTACAGAGCAGGCAGAGGGGTTTCCAGCAGAGGGGACCCGCAGCTAGAGGTCAGGCCATGATGATGGCTATGGAAGAAGAAGTTGCACCAGGTGAGGTAGTGGCAGGTACTATTCTCGTCAACTCCTTTCCAGCTTCAGTATTATTTGATTCTGGTGTATCGCATTCATTCATGTCTGCACGATTCGCGACACGGATATGATTGGAGCCCGAGTCATTATCAGTAAGGCTCAATATACTTACTGGTAATGGTCTTGTGGGAGTAGATCGAGTGTTTTCCTCGTGTCGGATCGTAGTTAGCGGTAGAGAGTTCCCCGCTAGATTCATAGAATTCCCTATGGCAGACTATGATGTAGTCTTAGGCATGGATTGGTTGAGGAACCAGTATGCTAGGATAGACTGCCATGTTGGCAGAGTTGTTTTCAGCATTCCAGGCGAGCCAGAGTTCTTATTTTCCAGATGAGCAGTGGAGCCATCTTCTCCAGTATTGTGGATGGCAGTAGCAGCAGTGCAGTTGCCTAGGATAGTTGAAGAGTTTCCAGATGTCTTCCCAGAAGAACTTCCAGGGATACCGCCAGAGCGGGAGATCGAGTTCACTATAGACTTGATCCCCGGGACAGCACTAGTATCAGAGCGAGTCTACAGAATGGCACCTTCAGAGTTGGAGATTTTGTACAAGATGATTGAAGAACTCAGGACCAAGGGATTCATTCGTACAAGTGGATCGCCTTGGGGAGCCCCGATGCTTCTTGTGAAAAAGAAGGATGGTACGTCCAGGTTATGTGTAGATTATCGTACCTTGAACTCAGTGACAATCAAGAACAGATACCCTCTCCCGAGGATAGATGACTTGTTTGATCAACTTAAAGGGGCTTCAGTATTCTCGAAGATAGACTTGCGATCAGGATACCACCAGATCAGAGTCAGAGAGCAGGACATCCCGAAGACAGCATTTAGATCGAGATATGGGCATTGGGAGTTCCTTGTTATGCCCTTTGGAGCGACCAATGCGCCAGCCGTATTTATGGACCTCATGAATCACATTTTTATGCCTTACCTGGATCAGTTCGTGATCGTGTTCCTAGATGATATCTTGGTCTACAGCAAGAGCGAACCAGAGCATGAGCAGTATCTCAGAATCGTCCTTTAGACGCTTAGGGAGCATCAGTTGTATGCCAAGTTCAGTAAATGCGAGTTCTGGCTTGATCGTATTTCGTACTTGGGTCACATCATTACTCGAGGAGGAGTGGAAGTGGATCCCCAGAAGATTGTGGCTATCGAGACTTGGCCAGCACCTAGTTCAGTGGCAGAGGTTCGCAGCTTCCTTGGATTGGCCGGCTACTACCGACGATTCGTTTCAGATTTTACAAGGATTTCAGCGCCGATGACCCAGTTGACTCGTAAGGATGTGCCGTTTGTTTGGACAGCGGATTGTCAGGAATCATTTGAGAAGTTGAAGCGAGGTTTGATAACGGCTCCCATTCTCACACTTCCAGATGGGTCCGGAGGATTCACAGTTTATTGCGACGCTTCAGGCAGAGGATTGGGATGTGTCTTGATACAGCATGGGAAGGTAATATCTTATGCATCACGCCAACTTCGTGACCATGAGAAGAATTACCTGACCCACGACTTGGAGCTAGCAACAGTAGTGTTTGCACTTAAGTTGTGGAGGCACTACTTGTACGGAGATAGAGTGAAGATATTTACTGATCACAAGAGCCTGAAGTATGTTTTCACCCAGAAGGACCTTAATATGCGGCAGAGAAGATGGCTTGAGCTACTGGTGGATTACGATGTGGATTTGCAGTATCACCCAGGGAAGGCCAACGTTGTAGCAGATGCGTTGAGCCAGAGAGCCGGAGTTTATTTCCTAACGACGCAACCAGAGTTATTGGCAGATTTTCAGAAGATGGGGATTGAAGTGGTTCTTCCTTCCAGTGTGGCATTGATGGCCAGTCTACAGGTTCAGTCCAGCATAGTTGAGAGGATCCGGACGGCACAATCTACAGATTCCAAGCTTTAGCGGCTCAGAACAGAGTGTGAGGCAGGAAGAAGGCCAGAGTTGTACATTCATGAAGATGGTACACTTCGACACGGCTCTCGTCTTTGTGTACCCAGTGGAGATATCAGACAGAAAGTCATGGCAGAAGCTCACAGCTCGCAGTATTCTATTCATCCCGGTGGTACGAAGATGTACCGTGATATCCGTCAGTATTTCTGGTAGAATGGCATGAAGAGGGAGATAGCCCGGTTTGTCTCTCGGCGTTTGGTTTGCCAGTAGGTTGAAGCTGAACATCAGAGGCCCGCTAGACTTCTTCAGCCCTTGTCGATTCCAGAATGGAAGTGGGAGCATGTGACTATGGATTTTGTGACTGGATTGCCTAGATCCCCAGCTGGTCGAGATGCTATTTGGGTTATAGTTGTCCGGCTCACGAAGGTGGCTCATTTTCTCCCATTCAGAGTTGGGCAGTCTACGGCTCAGCTAGCAGAGATGTACCTTAGACAGATTGTCAGGCTTTACGGTGTGCCCGTCAGTATCACCTCAGACCGAGATTCAAGGTTTACGTCGCACTTTTGGCGTAGCCTGCAAGAGAGTTTGGGAACTCATCTCCAGTTTAGTTCAGCATATCACCCGCAGACAGATGGCCAGTCAGAGCGTACTATCCAGACTCTTGAAGACATGTTGAGGTCTTGCACCCTCGACTTCGGTGGTTCGTAGGAAGATCACCTGCATCTTGTGGAATTCTCGTACAATAATAGTTTCCAGGCCAGTATCCAGATGGCACCATTCGAAGCTCTGTACGGTAGGAAGTGTAGATCCCCGCTAGCATGGGATGATGTTGGAGAGAGGCAGATGCTCGGCCCAGAAATGATTGCCCAGACAGTTAAAGTGGTCAGAAGGATCAGAGATCGTCTTCGAGTTGCCCAAGATCGCCAGTGGCGTTGGGCCGATGCTCATCGGCGACCCCTAGAGTTTGCTATCGGCGACCATATATTCCTTAGGATCTCGCCTAACCGTGGCGTCATTCGCTTTGGCGTGCGGAGAAAGCTTATTCCTAGGTATATAGGGCCGTTTGATATCCTGGAGCGAGTAGGAGATGTATCCTATCGTCTTGCTCTTCCGCCGTCGTTAAGTGAGGTGCATGATGTATTCCATGTGTCCCAATTGCGACGGTATATCCCGGACCCGAGCCATATCCTAGACCATTTGGAATTGGTTGTTGGTACTAACCTTTCGTATGAGGAGAGGCCCGTGTCTATATTGGATCGGAGAGAGAAGATACTCAAGAACAAGACTATTAGTTTAGTCCGTGTTGCTTGGGGTCATCACTCTCTAGGTGAGTCAACGTGGGAGCGTGAGGATGATATCCGATCGCGATATCCCTACCTGTTTGACTCGTAAGGTATAATGTCTTCCTTATGCCTTATGTTTTCCATCCTTTGCTTGCATGTATGATTGTCTGATTGGTTGCCTGGTTATAGCTTGCCTGTGATTAATATAGCTTGTCCTTGTCTCTCTAGCCTCTTAATTAAATTCCAAGGACAGAATTCTTTTAAGGTGGGTAGAGTTGTAACACCCATATCTCAGAATACGTATTTTGATCAAGCCTGCATGTATCTTGGACCTGTATTTTGTTTTCTCAGATTCTGGCCTGTAATTGTATTTTGGCTTGACTTGCAGATTTTGGTTTTCTCGTAAAACGGGTTTTGGCATGACTTGGTTTTATTTTGTGGAGGAGAATTGGTTTAGTTTGGTTTGGTTTAGTTTGGTTTAATATGCATGGAACACCTTAGCCTATGTTCAACCTCACATACACCACAACCACCCTCATTAAAACTCTACCTACTTTTCTCTCTCCTCCATAATTCTCTTATTTACTTCTCCATCTCCTTCTTCTTCCTTCCTCTACACAACTCACCAACACCATAGGCAAGTGCACCTTGCCACCACATGAGAACCACTTTTTATTTGTTCATTAGCTAGATTAGGCCATGGTGATCAACATTAGAACTTGACATTTTGTGATTTGAAGTCTCCATTGTTCTAGATCTAGGTTTTAACTATTTTTGGATTTACATGGTTTTGATATATTTTGGTTGGATTTTTGTGGGTTTTGATGCTTCCATGTGGAAGAGAATTCAATTTTAATCAAGTTAGAACTTTGAAAATCTAGATTTGGCTTTGATTTGAGAAAGATATGAAGAATTGAAGTTTTGGAGTTCTTGGAGTTCTTCTCGGGTTGGAGGAGCAGACCTCTCGGCCTGCGCTCTTTAGCGCAAAGTCGATTGCGCAGCTCACCCTTTGGTGAACTGCGCATCCCCTCGGCCAGCGCATTGCGCTGAGCTGAACTGCGTTGGCGCTTCTTAGCCCAGCGTTCCCTTTCCCCTTGCGCGCTTGACCTATGCGCAATCCACTTCTGCACAATCTACTCCTGCGCAATCCACTTCTGCGCAATCTACTTCTGCGTAATCCATTCCTGCACAGTTCACTCCTGCGCACTTCACCCCTGCGCCATCCATCTCCTGTGCCAACCTTCCCCTGTGCAGCCCTCTTCCTTCTGCACAGTTCACCCCTGCTCCGTCCATTCTCTTGCGCAACCTGTCCAACCATGGAGATTTGGTTTTATTATCCTTAAGCTTGGCTCTTCTATAGCCCTGTATATTGATATTTTATTAGATATTTTATGCCTATTTTATATCCTTACGCCTTTTGTCATGAACTTGATTTTACTTAATATGTTTGGAATGACTATTGTACATGGCATGGTATGACAAGGAACTAGCATAACACGACAGTGACCCGTAGTGGTGCACTCCTGACATGACCAACCTGACATGATAGTGGCCCGTCGTGGCGCACTCCTGACAAGTACCCTGACATGATTTATCTTGATGCTGTTGCGACGGCTAACTTGACTCGTATAATCAACTTGATACCGTGGGTGTTCCTGCTTGCTTGCTTGTGCAATCTACTTGTCTTATCTTGCATCATGTCTAGGACGTGACTCCCTGGTTTCCCACGGTCAGGGATTCGTACTGAACATGGATTAGGCTAATGACTAGATCTAACTATAGTTCATGGAGAATTTCCAGTCACAGGCAATCTTGTTATCTGGGCGCTCTTAATTGGACTTGTAGCTTGCCGACGAGTAGAGCACATTTCCAGCGCACTGTCATGTGTTGCACCTCTAAGTCACCTAAGGGTATATCGTCTCCGGGGCGATGTACCCAACCATACTCTTAACCCGCGGAAGGATAACTGGATGGTCTGCAGGGCTTGGGACTGGGAAATTTCTCACTTGCATCTTGTTAGTAATTAAGGCTTGTGATAACCCTAGTTAGTTAAGTAGTAAGCCGTAGTACTTGCTTGTCCGCTTGTGAATGGATGGAGTCCAGCCTTGTCTAAGTCTTGTCTAGTACCAGTACCTGACTACTCTTGAACTTGACTGTTTTACTTATTATTAAACAATAAATGGGTGGAGACAGAGTGCTATTCAGACGAAGGGTTACAACCTCGGTCCTTGTCTGGTTTAAGGGTTGTAACCTGGCTCCCGGAATGGTCCCACGTCACTAGTCGTTTATTGTCCTGTTGCACTCTTTATTACTTGTACCTTCTTCTATTTCTTTTCTTATGTTCTGATATGCTGGCTTTTGTTCTTATTTTGTGGCCTCCTTTGTGGCACTTGCTCTTTCTGGGGTTTGACCCAGCTGGTTTTGTATGGCCAGATTTCGGAGCAGCTCCCGAGGATCTTCCGAACCTCCAGCCCGATGGTGGCGACTAGAAGGAACCCGGGCTACGAGTGGGTTTTTCTATTTTGTTTCGCTCACTCTATTATAAAATTATTCTTTTGAGGCGTTTAGCCGACGAGCACCTGTTAGCTCGATGCACTTTTACTTAATGTCTGCCTACGGGCTGTAAACATGATTAACAAATCCTAGGGTTGATCATGTATGACTAAACTCTTGCTAGTCCTTACATTTTGTATGACTAGCTTCATGATCAGCTGATATGTAATATTTGGGACGCCTTTTATTGTATATTTGGTGGTCAAACATCTTGTGATTATATTACTTGCTTGTGATTGAGACAATAGGCTTGACCATAAGAGACCGTTGGCTTGTAGTAAACCCTCATATCTAGACAGCCGTGACCGTATAGTTGAGATGTATTCTATTTCAATACACGTAGCTGGCTATGTACGCCCCCGCTCTCCAGTATTCTGGTTCTGGGGCGTGACAGAGACTTATCTTTTGTCTCGAGATCGGAAGCGTCCCATGGCGTTACGTTATTGAGACGCCTTTGTTGATTTATTTCACGTTTTATTTTTTTTCTCTTTCCATGCATGTTATTTACTGTTACATTTGGCATGTTTATATGTATCTTGCTAGTCCCCTGAAGACCTGGTGATCTCTCCAGGTTTTAGATGAAGTTGTCAAAGTATAACACGTTGATGGATGACGGTTGCTTCACAAAAACTTCAAGTATATTTAGTTGTTGCTCTTAACATTCTATTCCTTATTTATATTTTGTCCTATATTTGACGCATGTTGTGATTATAGCCTAGTATTTTACAAGATTCATCTTTCTTCTACCTTGTTCATGATAAATTTGTTATTGGGGATTCACTCTAATATATTTATCTATTATAGAATCAGTGTATTACGGTTTGATAAGCCTGAGTGCACTTGATTCGTCATTATTACGTGGATTGAGATATAGTTGATATAGAATAACAAAACAACTTATACGTATTTGAACTGGGCTGGAGTCCACTTGATACGTAGCTGGCATGTATACGATCTCATAGTCATACGTATTTTGGGACTGGGCATTACACTGGGTCCTCATGGCGTCCCTTAGCTCTCGGTTCCAATATTTTTCTTCTCTTTTCTTCTATATCTTGAGCCCGATGAGATCATTGTTAACATGATCTTCCACTCCAAACTATACATTACCTTCCTTGCCAATTTGTTAACCTAGTGCACCTTCAAGAACAACGAGTGAGATACATGTAAAATCACAAGACGAACATGTTGGTTATTTTCTATTTTTTCAAAAATAAATCCAAGACTTAAAGTCTATTTTTGACCGGCGATTGAGCCTCATTTGGTACGCAGGTTCGCGGTTAGGAAAGGAAATCAATAGTGTTTGAAAATGTCAAGGATATTGGAAAGGAAAAGTGAATACTTAGAGGTAGAAAATGAAGGTAATTTCTATGGGCACTACCAAAATTGCTAGGGGGCATCAATTGCTAGGGGACAGCCCATCAATGTGGAGAAATTGCTAGGGGGCACCCAAAAATTGCTAGGGGCAGCCCAACCCCCCCAAACCCAAAACTTCCTACTCATTTTTATTATTCACTCTCTCTCTTCAAGAAGAAAAGAAAGAAAGCTCTCTCCCTCTCCCTCTCCATCTCCTAAACCCTAATTTCTTCTTCTCCATCACTCCATTCTCAATTCCTTCATGAAGATTCTCGAAGAGATGACACGCAAGTCAAAGCAACCGGAATCCAGGTACGTTCTTCCCTAATTTCTTCGAATTTTTTTACATTATATTCGAAACCCTAGAATTGGTTTAATTCTTGAATTTTTTTTGTAAAATAGGTTTATAATCGCTTGTACGTTCTCTTCCCTTATTTTTGAACACATGAAACCCGAAATTTATGTTGAAACCCTAACCCTAGAACACGACAATATAGGATGTCGTTACTGGAGTTCGACTTGCACGACAGTAGGACTGCCCAACCCATGGCAGTCCTACACTGAAGTAGGACTGCCAGGACCCTGGCAGTCCTGTCTAAAACTTGCTGTTAACAGCAAGTATTGGACAGGACTGCCAGCTTCCTGGCAGTCCTACTTCAGTGTAGGACTGCCATGGTTGTGGCAGTCCTTACTTTGAGTCTCTGTGTGAATTTCATTCACACATAAATTCATCACAGAGACTCAAAGTTAGGACTGCCCAACCCCTGGCAGTCCTACACTGAAGTAGGACTGCCAGGACCCTGGCAGTCCTGTCTAAAACTTGCTATTAACAGCAAGTTTTGGACAGGACTGCCAGCTTCCTAGCAGTCCTACATCAGTGTAGGACTGCCATGGTTGTGGCAGTCCTTACTTTGAGTCTGTGTGAATTTTATTCACACATAAATTCATCACAGAGACTCAAAGTTAGGACTGCCCAACCCATGGCAGTCCTACACTGAAGTAGGACTGCCAGGACCCTGGCAGTCCTGTCTAAAACTTGCTGTTAACAGCAAGTTTTGGACAGGACTGCCAGCTTCCTGGCAGTCCTACATCAGTGTAGGACTGCCATGGTTATGGCAGTCCTTACTTTGAGTCTCTGTGTGAATTTTATTCACACATAAATTCATCACAGAGACTCAAAGTTAGGACTGCCCAACCTATGACAGTCCTACTTGTTATGACATAGGAGTTGGGTAAGTGCATGTTGTTTCTAATACTTACAAGTGTATGTTGTCATGCAGTCCACCGAACAAAAGAATACGGCCCACCGCGTCAAAGCGGAAGGAACGTGCGGAGCGTCCTCGCGAGCGTCCGATAACAATTACCGAACCGGCGCCTGAAGCTCGGTCTCGGACATCGCCACCGTCACGTCAAGCTCGGTCGAAGCAACGAGCTCCTACTCCTACGCCTCCTTTCGACGACGACGACGACGACGTGCCAATTGCCCAACTCCTACCACGACAAGAGGGTTCTGTGCCATTTGAGGAGGGCGGTCCTTCTGAGGAGGCCGGTCCTTCTGAGCCGCCTGTCCGTCCGCCCGGTTGCTCGATGTTGGTTTCTTTTGAGAACCACATTGCGTACGAAATATGGAAGAACCCGGTATGTACATGACGTTTGTAAACGGTAGTATACTTTTCAAATATGTATTTCATAATTGATATGTGTTTTGTTGTATACAGAGGACATATCGTATCCTTAGGGCTATGAGTCACGGGAAGAAAATGGTGTCCTGGCAGTTTACAAGCTTATCCGAGGCCGTCCGGAGCAAAATCATACCGAGCGGCTTGCACAATTTGGCGCAAAACGCCTACCGAACAATGGATAGTGCCCTAATATCCGCCTTCGTGGAGAGATGGCACCCGGAGACGAACACATTTCATCTCCCAGCAGGGGAGATGACCATTACTCTCGACGACGTCTACCAGATATTGGAGCTGCCAGTGACCGGGCGTGTAATGACCAAAGAACATTACACGAATGAGAAATTCGTGAAATGGTACGAGAATATCGTCAAGTTCGTCTCAGATCACCTTGGAGTTACGGCTACGAGTTTTACAACTCTACCAGGCTTCAAGAAGTCGTACGGAATTCCTCTATCATTTCTGGTGGACCAGTTCATGGATATGGAGGTGGATGACGATGACGAAGAGACGGTCGACGCGGTGGCTCGTGCGTATATGTTGTTCGTCCTGGGAACGGTCGGCATTCCGGACAAGTCCGGTACGTCGATACATGCTCGGTACATGCTAAACTTATCTGAAGTGGATGACTTCATGGAGATATCCTGGGGAAGCGGTATCCTGGCCAACCTTTACTGCGAGCTCGGCATCGCATCCCGTGTCGGGACTAAGACTATGGCCGGCTGTCAGACTCTGCTACATGTAAGAAAACTTCTAACAATTTAATCTTGTATACTTAAATTTGTTATTTTAATTTTTACTATTTGTTGTTTGAATAGGCATGGATATACGAGCACTTTCCGATGCTTAGACGGGCTGACGAAAACCCAGCGTATCTTGAACATCTTCCCCGAGTGTGTCGATGGAGGCCATCTCAGCTGGAAATAAAAAGTTGGCAAACACTGGCTTCCATTCGTGAAGTATTAGACCGTTTGGTGCCAGAAGAGGTACTATTATTTGACTAACTTTTTCATGTTAATTTTGTATTGTTGTTAACTTTATTCCTACAGATTTTTTAGAATCCATACCGGGATTTACGTGAGTTGAATCGTGAGATCCAACCGGTTTTTTTACTTCATGGCATGATCACATGCTATAAAATCACGGAGCCGTACATGCCCGACAGAGTACTTCGTCAGTTCGGCTTCGTACAAACTGTGCCGAAGCGTACATTACGGCTGCTGGAGCCTCCGCGCGGAACCCAACCTTTAAGTTACAAACCGGCAGAATTTGACTGGGTGACCGACTTTTACTCGGAGTGGCAACGACATGTACTTCGGGAATCTGAGAGACGACCGGTCACCGAGATGGTCGACTGCAGCGAGGACTACATGCAGTACTTCCTGGGGGTCGGACATCCTAAGTTGTCGAACCCTACCAACCCGGGTCCCGTGGCCGTCGGAGCAGTTGGAGCTCTTCCTTCCAAGAATGTCTTGTATGCTGGGTTGGTAAGAATGGTGAGTTCCGTATTTGTAATAAGACTGAGATTTTTATGTTTGTAGACTTAATTCATTTATACTTTCATTTTCAGTCTCAAAGGGTGAAGGAGTTGGCACAGACACTCCGGAGAGGTTGCCAAAGTGATGACTGTGTCGCCGTCGCCAACGAGCTTCAGCGCATCGACGACATGGTCGACTTCCCCTTCATGAACAATAGGGAGTCTCGTTCTAAGGCCCAGCATGATATGTAGATGGATTTTGATATTTTTCATGTTTCAAACGTTAGTTGGCTGTGGATTAGTAACGTACACTTGATGAATTATTGTGGATATTTGAACTATGTGGTCCTCCATATACAAAAGTATATAACACATATAACACAGGTACGCAAAATAAAACACATATGACTCAAATTTTCTATATATATTACTGGACTTCATATTTCACTGTATACAAAAGTGGTCCTCCATATACAAAATGTTAGACTGTAAATATATCTATACTTAGTCGATTTCGACGTCATAGTGGTCAGCAGGTAAGTCTCTTGGCTCCTCAATCTTCAACAACTTCTTACAATGGTTGATCTGCTCAACGAAAGGTGTGGTCCAAGCGATGGCTTCGACCGGTGCTCTTTTGTACCAAACTGTTGAAGGTGGAGGAATCGGAGAATGAGCGATCATCTTTAGTACAACGAAGTGATCCCCGATCAGACCTATAGTACATAGGTTAGACACTCCGTGGTCCGTCGGAGGAGCGCACATCGGAAAGAATGTATTGTTAATATCCGGCGAGATAATTACAACAGGTATCATGTACCTATTAGCAAATAGATAGCCGACAGACGGGACTGACATGTAGTGGTCTGTCCCGGTAACACTGTCGGTGCAAGGGATACTTAACAACAAACTTGCAACCGTTTCTTCGCTTAGGATGCGGGAGTAGAATGGAAGACGAGTCTCTAACTCCTCGTACATCTCCTGCCTCACCCGTCTCCATCCGTCTTTGTCATCATAACCAAGATGCATTGCAAGGGCATGAAATCTGCAATGGCCATCACCGGGGACATCGACAATAGACCAAATGTAACTTCGAAGTGCAGGTTGAAATTTGTCAATATACAAACTCGTTGTTTGGCTTGCAACTGTATCTTTTCTTGGGAGATCCATTTTCTCCATTTTTCGGCGAACGACAAGCTTGCCCTTCCGTGCAGGCGAAGGTTGCTGTAAGCTTCGTTCAACATGCTCAAAGTGCGATGGATCTTTCCTAGTTGACTCCAGCCTTCTCTTCTGTGAACTAGTCAATCTTGTGTGAGGCCTGCCTTTAGGATTGGAAACAACGGTCGGCTCATGCATTATAGTAGTGACCGGACATGCAATTTCTTGCATTTTAAGCTCAATGGACTGCCGCTCCGCTGCTACTGATGCTAACCATCTTGCGTGGAGAAGTTTCAATTGTGGCAAAGAGAAGAAATCATCATCCGTCTTCACCACAAGCATCATAGACAACTGCCTCCAACGTTGATCGACTGCTTCAACTGGAATAGGAATGGATTCACGGCGATATTCATTAATCTGATGTGCACAAGGGAGGCCCAGTGTATGTCGATGTACACAGCCGCAAACCTCGGGATCAAGTCCGACAAACTTTGATCTTTCAATCTCATCAGCTATTAAGGCCAACGCCTTGTGAGATACCACGCGCATTAAAGCATTTAAGAGTACTTCCTTTCTATGCTCATGCTTGACTATATTCAAACTCATCTCAAATGATGCCTTAATTTCATTCACCGTTCGGTCTACTGATAAATGTATAGCTTGCCAAACAGAGACGAAGTTGCCGAGAGATGATTTTAGGTGCCTCTTCAATAAAGAGTGTGCTCCTTCGACACGGTTGGTAGTTGTCGTGCCGTAATGCTTCACCACATTCGACCATGCTAAGACGAATTGTTCTTTGTGCGGTTCAAGCCATGTATCTTTGATGTAAGAAATGCATGCTGTAACGCCCCAGTCCCAAAATACGTAGAACTAGGAACGTAGACATGCCAGCTGTATTCATACGAAATACTTAGGTCTCGTATGAATACATAAGCTGTAAAATGCAGTAATCCAAGGCAAACTAAATCTCATCCACAATGAAAAGAATAATAATATAAATATCAACTCAAATATTTATGATACAATCGTTGGGCGGAGATAAAGTCCACTACCAACTATCCCAATGAAAGAAATGTACAATAAATCGAGCGATAAAAATAGCAAGACGAACCAAGCGTAATTGTCTTCGAAGGAATGAAGAAGACCACGGCCTTGGCTAGAACACCTGCAGAAAATATGAATACACACCTGGGGAAAAACCAGGTCCTCAGACGGACGTAGCAAGATACAGGAGGAACAAGCTAATATGAACTGTCATAATAATAAAATATATATAAATTAGACATAAATATGCAAGGAGATTCTAACCGCCTAATGTGCAATTTAGAGGACAACTTTCATGCGCATGGGTGGGATTTTAGGCTATATGTACGTAACTGGCATCTAGTCATCTGTATCCGTCCGTAACGTATAAAACGTCAGAGGGCATCTGCAAATATATCGCCACAGTTCCATCCGGAGACTGTGGTTTACCTGTTTGGATTCCCATACGCACTAGCAACTGTCCTCCCCCAATATATCCCACTTTGTTCAAGTCATGTCCATGGCTCGTCCAGTTTTGTAACTGCTTGAGTCTCTAAAACTCTAGTCATAGCAGTTACGATCATCTACCGTCACACGACTTTAGAGATAGCTAGTCAATAAGTCGTGCCCCTAGCAATCATGTCTCAAACCGTGTAGTGTGAGTGTCACAGCCGAAGGAGATATAAGGATACCTCCAACAAGAAGGTAGTCCGCTAACACTAAGTCATCATGCATAAAATAAAATAACGACTAATAAAGTCGCTTGCACCCAAGTGTGGCTTGGACGCACAGTTTATATCAAAGGAAACTAACAATATGAACAAAATGAATAATACAGTAAATAAATAATTGACAGTTTAATTAGCAAGGTATACTTGCCTGGTAGACCGCCTGGTGTGGTGCGATAATCCAATAAGTCTTTGACATGGTTGCAGTTGACGCGCGTACGATCGTGTTGGCACAAAATAGTCGTACGTGCCAAAAGTACGTAAGATGATTTCAATCGATGGGACGGACCGTGCCATTGAGTCCAGAACATTCAGTTTAGCTAGGAACGATATGTAGAAGTCCAAATTCGAAAGGAAATAGGAATTTATACGATTTATTATGGGCATGATTCGATAATCGAAGAAAATTCATAAAAAAATATTTAGAACTATTTATGAAAATATTTAAAATATTTTAGAAACTATATTTTACTAATCAAAATCTTTTAAATAAATGCTTTAAAAATCTAAAAATATCATATAGACTAAAACTCAATTTTGTCAAGTATATATATTAGATCAAAAATCATATTTAAAAATACCTCAAAAATAAAATAAATTATTTTAAGCTTCATAATCTATTTTGAAATGAACGTCACTATACTTTTGTTACAAATAAATTCTAGAAAATTATTTAACATACATATTTATTAAAAACTGGTAATAAGATAACAAAATAAAT
The DNA here is from genome assembly GCA_029216955.1 of Iris pallida. NCBI lineage: Eukaryota > Viridiplantae > Streptophyta > Magnoliopsida > Asparagales > Iridaceae > Iris > Iris pallida. Next base: position 18,234 of record JANAVB010039504.1, on the reverse strand, counting down.
GATAATAATAACCGACCAATAATAATAATAATACCAACAATAATAATAATAATAATAATAATAATAATAATAATTAAGAAAACTTTTAGTAGTTGATTTTCTTAAAATACATAACAACAACAAAATATTATAACAATATTACTAATTATAATAATAGAAATATTAATCAAAATAAAAAAAATACATTAGAAACCTGTACTGAAACAACAACAAAAACTATAATGGAATCATAATACTAATAATTATTATTATTATTATAATAGTTTTGATAAAATAAAATAAAATATAAACTACTCAGCAGACTCTTCTTTGTGAAGAGAGAAAAGAGAAAAAAAGAAATAAAAATAAAAAATAAGAAAACGAGAGGAAGAGAAGGAAGGGAAAGTAAGGGGGGAGAAGCAGAGGCGGAGTGAAGGGAAGTCGGGGCTGCGGTTCTCAATTGGGCGGAGGAGGAGAGGGAAGGAGGAGAGCGGAGGGTGTGGTGAACGGCGGACGGGGTCGCGGATCCAGTGGAGAGCAGGCGGAGAAGGGGTTTTCTGGTGGAGTCGGGCGGAGGAAAAATTGAGGGAGGCGGCTGGACGGAAACGCGTCGACGGAGAGAGGAGCGGGAGCTCGGCCACGGAGGAGGAGCTGCGACGTCGCGCGGAGCTCGCCGGCGGCGCACGACGGAAGAGGAAGAAGGTGGCGGAGACAGGGCACGGTGGCGCGATCGGATTTGACGGTAGGCGGTGCGGCGTCGAGGGGGTGGACTCGGTGCTGGACGGCGCCGACTCGACGGAGGGCGCGGATGAGCACGGCTGCACGAGCGGGGGACGGCTCGCCGGAGGTGGAGGTAAGTGGTGTTTGATTTTTTTGGTGGTGGTGGTATTTTAAATTTCAGCCTTTGGGGGTTTCGGGTGGACGGCTGGTCGCGGTGGCGGCCGGTCGTGGTGGCGATGGTGACGAAGCTGCGGGGATCTGGTTTAGGGATGGCTGAAGTTAGGCTGTAATTTGTGTCCGGCGGTGGCAAGAGAGGTGGATGGCTGAGATGGTGGTTGCACTGGGTTAGGTGGAGGATGGTGGGGAGTTGGCCGGAGTTGGTAGTCGGGTACGGTGGTCTGGTGGTGGCGACACTGTTGGTGGCCTGGGACAGGGAGCATGGCCGAAATGCAAGGGTGGTGGCGATGGGTCGTCGGGGAGGATGGCATCGGTGGTCTAGAGATGATGGGTTATTGCGGTGGTTGCGGCAAGGGTCGGCAGGGAGGTGAGGGCGATGGGCGTGGTGGTGTGGTGTGGTGTGGCTACGGTGATGGTGTGGTGTGGCTACGGTGATGGTGTGGTGTGTTGAAAGAGGGTTGTCGGGGTTGGCAGGGGATGGAGTCGGCGTCGTGGGAAGCAGTAGGTTTAGGATTCTGGATGGTCATTGTCGGGGTTGTCGACATGTAGAAAGAATAATGTACATGTAAAAATAATGGAATAAGATATGGACATGGACACGATGCGCGCACGCTGTGGAGGAAATTTGGCTTGTGGAAATAAGAGCATCTCCAACCCTATTGTCTTGTTTTGTGTTGTGAATCCTATGTGGCATGAGGGACAAGACAATGTCTTGTATAGGTGGCAAGGTTATATTCACAAATGACAATGGGTTTAAAAAGTCATCTCCAATGCAAAAGTATTGAGAAGACAATACAAATAATTTTTTACAACTTCCAAGACAACTTTTACTCTTCTACTTCTTTTTTATAAATATTTTTATTCACAAATGATGATGTGGACATAAAGACATTGTGAAGTGCATTGTCTAGATCTAGACAACCAACTTCACATTGTCTTTGCCATGTCATTGCCATGTCAACTCCACACTTTATTTCATATTTGCATTGGAGAAGTACTTTTGGAAAAAATGGTTGTCATTCCTATGTGGCAACCATTTTTTTCAAACTCACAATAGGGTTGGAGATGCTCTAAATGGAGGAGTACCTGCCTATTTATAGGATGTGGGGATTCCCAGTTGGATAGGGATTCGACCCAATTTAATTATTTAAATCCAAATTGGATTCAATCTACAATTTAAATCACATTTTAGATAATTACCATATATGTTTTAAAACCAAAAAATCAAATCCAATCAAATTCATATCCAAGCCTAGTTTCGAATTAAATCTATATATATTCAAATCTAAATATGGATAACTTCCATATTTAAATTAAGCATTTAAAAGTAATAATAAAATTTTAAATTTAAATAACCATAATAAGTTTAATTAAATAGAAGAAATTCAAAATAAATTTTTATAAATAATATAAAAATAATAAATAATAATTTCGAAAATTATTATAAATATTTAACTACTAATAGGAAATAACTTTAAATATATTTTCAATAAATTAAGAGAAAAATAATTTCGAAAATCAAATACTTGAAATTCCTTCTTGCAAATAAAAATTTTCAATTAGTTTTGGAAAGATTTAAAATATGCATACGACACCATATATTACCTAAAATAGTTATTTTCTAAATTATCACTTGTATCATAAATTAAAATTGTCGTTTTTATAAATAGACAAATAAAGGTTTGGCAATCTCGACGTACCATAAAATATTTATTTCTATACGGAAATTCTTTTAATAAAATATTTGTATATAAAAATGTATCCTCTCAAAATTCCGCACTCTACGTATAAATACGAAAAATGTGAACTTGTACGCGACGTACAGCTATGAAAGAAAAAAATCGATACCAATTTATATTAAAAAAAAATAATTCGTAGTAAATTTTTAGGGGGTTTACATCCTACCCAACTTACAAGAATTTTGTCCTCGAAATTAAGAATCATAGGGGTAGGTGAGAGGGTCACATGGGTATATCGGTAATGACTATGATCAAGTCACTGGACGAGGCAAAGAAACGACGTTCAATGCAAACATGCATTTGAAAATCGTGATTTCAAATAATGACGAAGATAAATCAGGGATATGGCTAACTATCTTGGCAATAGATGGTGGGACCACTAAAGGTGATACTTTGGGTCTATCTATCAAGTACGAGTCTTCGTCTAAAATAGGTAAAAGACGAAAACCAATATGAGTCCAAAGAAGTTGTTTTCGAATACCAATATGTGGTTCAAAGGCGACTGAATAATTTCGAAAGAGTTGCCAAGGCTGTTGTGGATGGGACTCTAGAGGACAAGTTTATCTGTCCCTATCCACGTAGAACGATAAATAAAAGCGAACCAAAGTGCACTTGGTTGATCAGACCATCATGCACCGGTTCTAATAAGACAATATACTAGTGAGTGGCCACTCCATAGCATATGCCTTGATCAAGCTCGATAAAGAATTAGCTTGCAAATACTAGGCTATATTAGCATCATTAGTCTAGATAATAAAATATAGGCACGGGAGATTTAGATTGAAATAGAGTAGAATTAGTTCAAACTCCTTAAGACTCTCGGTTATATCCTATGTTGGTCTCTATACAGTCGTCCTATAGTCTCTTTGTCCAAGTCTTTGGTTGACTAGATGGGTTAGGGTCCTCTAAATTCTAGAACCTAAGTGAACTTGCTAATATAGGTCACAAGGACAAAGGGTTTGCTAGGTCATAAGCCATTCTAACCCAACTTACAAGAGTTAAACTAGTAGGGTGATGGGACAATGGGACGAGTCTACCTAGTATGGGTTACCTTTCTAACCAACATCAAGCACGAAAGAAGGATAAGAGTTAACGGTAGAGGGAATCAAGCAAGATGCAATCGAGGAGTCAAGCGAGAAGGCAGTCAAGTATGTGGATGAGATCCTAAACTCTAATCCTATCCGCAGGCTTGCTTGGTACGGTAAAGTAACCAAACAATTTATTTCGACCTGTATGGGCCACCACAAAAACATGTAACGTCCGAGTCCCAAAATACGTAGAACTAGGAACGTAGACATCCAGCTGTATTCATACGAAATACATAGGTCTCGTATGAATACATAAGCTGTAAAATACAGTAATCCAAGGCAAACTAAATCTCATCCACAATGAAAAGAATAATAATATAAATATCAACTCGAATATTTATGATACAATCGTTGGGCGGAGATAAAGTCCACTACCAACTATCCCAATGAAAGAAATGTATAATAAATCGAGCGATAAAAATAGCAAGACGAACCAAGCGCAATTGTCTTCGAAGGAATGAAGAAGACCACGGCCTTGGCTAGAACACCTGCAGAAAATATGAACACACACCTGGGGAAAAACCAGGTCCTCAGACGGACGTAGCAAGATACAAGAGGAACAAGCTAATATGAACTGTCATAATAATAAAATATATATAAACTAGACATAAATATGCAAGGAGATTCTAACCGCCTAATGTGCAATTTAGAGGACAACTTTCATGCGCATGGGTGGGATTTTAGGCTATGTGTACGTAACTGGCATCCAGTCATCTGTATCCGTCCGTAACGTATAAAACGTCAGAGGGCATCTGCAAATATATCGCCACAGTTCCATCCGGAGACTGTGGTTTACCTGTTTGGATTCCCATACGCACTAGCGACTGTCCTCCCCCAATATATCCCACTCTGTTCAAGTCATGTCCATGGCTCGTCCAGTTTTGTAACTGCTTGAGTCTCTAAAACCCTAGTTATAGCAGTTACGATCATCTACCGTCACACGACTTTAGAGATAGCTAGTCAATAAGTCGTGCCCCTAGCAATCATGTCTCAAACCGTGTAGTGTGAGTGTCACAGCCAAAGGAGATATAAGGATACCTCCAACAAGAAGGTAGTCTGCTAACACTAAGTCATCATGCATAAAATAAAATAACGACTAATAAAGTCGCTTGCACCCAAGTGTGGCTTGGACGCGCAGTTTATATCAAAGGAAACTAACAATATGAACAAAATGAATAATACAGTAAATAAATAATTGACAGTTTAATTAGCAAGGTATACTTGCCTGGTAGACCGCCTGGTGTGGTGCGATAATCCAACAAGTCTTTGACATGGTTGCAGTTGACGCGCGTACGATCGTGTTGGCACAAAATAGTCGTACGTGCCAAAAGTACGTAAGATGATTTCAATCGATGGGACGGACCGTGCCATTGAGTCCAGAACATTCAGTTTAGCTAGGAACGATATGTAGAAGTCCAAATTCGAAAGGAAATAGGAATTTATACGATTTATTATGGGCATGATTCGATAATCGAAGAAAATTCATAAAAAATATTTAGAACTATTTATGAAAATATTTAAAATATTTTAGAAACTATATTTTACTAATCAAAATCTTTTAAATAAATGCTTTAAAAATCTAAAAATATCATATAGACTAAAACTCAATTTTGTCAAGTATATATATTAGATCAAAAATCATATTTAAAAATACCTCAAAAATAAAATAAATTATTTTAAGCTTCATAATCTATTTTGAAATGAACGTCACTTTACTTTTGTTACAAATAAATTCTAGAAAATTATTTAACATACATATTTATTAAAAACTGGTAATAAGATAACAAAATAAATGATAATAATAACCGACCAATAATAATAATACCAACAACAATAATAATAATAATAATAATTATAATAATAATAATAATAATAATAATAATAATAATAATTAAGAAAACTTTTAGCAGTTGATTTTCTTAAAATACATAACAACAACAAAATATTATAACAATATTACTAATTATAATAATAGAAATATTAATCGAAATAAAAAAAATACATTAGAAACCTGTACTGAAACAACAACAAAAACTATAATGAAATAATAATACTAATAATAATTATTATTATTATAATAATAGTTTTGATAAAAATAAAATAAAATATAAACTACTCAGCAGACTCTTCTTTGTGAAGAGAGAAAAGAGAAAAAAGAAGAAATAAAAATAAAAAATAAGAAAACGAGAGGAAGAGAAGGAAGGGAAAGTAAGGGGGGAGAAGCAGAGGCGGAGTGAAGGGAAGTCGGGGCTGCGGTTCTCAATTGGGCGGAGGAGGAGAGGGAAGGAGGAGAGCGGAGGGTGCGGTGAATGGCGGACGGGGTCGCGGATCCGGTGGAGAGCAGGCGGAGAAGGGGTTTTCTGGTGGAGTCGGGCGGAGAAAAAATTGAGGGAGGCGGCTGGGCGGAAACGCGTCGGCGGAGAGAGGAGCGGGAGCTCGGCCACGGAGGAGGAGCTGCGGCGTCGCGCGGAGCTGCCGGCGGCGCACGACGGAAGAGGAAGAAGGTGGCGGAGACAGGGCACGGTGGCGCGATCGGATTTGACGGTAGGCGGTGCGGCGTCGAGGGGGTGGACTCGGTGCTGGACGGCGCTGACTCGGCGGAGGGCGCGGATGAGCACGGCTGCGCGAGCGGGGGACGGCTCGCCGGAGGTGGAGGTAAGTGGTGTTTGATTTTTTTGGTGGTGGTGGCGTTTTAAATTTCAGCCTTTGGGGGTTTCGGGTGGACGGCTGGTCGCGGTGGCGGCCGGTCGTGGTGGCGATGGTGACGAAGCTGCGGGGATCTGGTTTAGGGATGGCTGAAGTTAGGCTGTAATTTGTGTCCGGCGGTGGCAAGAGAGGTGGATGGCTGAGATGGTGGTTGCACTGGGTTAGGTGGAGGATGGTGGGGAGTTGGCCGGAGTTGGTAGTCGGGTACGGTGGTCTGGTGGTGGCGACACTGTTGGTGGCCTGGGACAGGGAGCATGGCCGGAATACAAGGGTGGTGGCGATGGGTCGTCGGAGAGGATGGCATCGGTGGTCTGGAGATGATGGGTTATTGCGGTGGTTGCGGCAAGGGTCGGCAGGGAGGTGAGGGCGATGGGCGTGGTGGTGTGGTGTGGCTACGGTGATGGTGTGGTGTGGCTACGGTGATGGTGTGGTGTGTTGAAAGAGGGTTGTCGGGGTTGGCAGGGGATGGAGTCGGCGTCGTGGGAAGCAGTAGGTTTAGGATTCTGGATGGTCATTGTCGGGGTTGTCGACATGTAGAAAGAATAATGTACATGTAAAAATAATGGAATAAGATATGGACATGGACACGATGCACGCACGCTATGGAGGAAATTTGGCTTGTGGAAATAAATGGAGGAGTACCTGCCTATTTATAGGATGTGGAGATTCCCAGTTGGATAGGGATTCGACCCAATTTAATTATTTAAATCCAAATTGGATTCAATCTACAATTTAAATCACATTTTAGATAATTACCATATATGTTTTAAAACCAAAAAATCAAATCCAATCAAATTCATATCCAAGCCCAGTTTCGAATTAAATCTATATATATTCAAATCTAAATATGGATTACTTCCATATTTAAATTAAGCATTTAAAAGTAATAATAAAATTTTAAATTTAAATAACCATAATAAGTTTAATTAAATAGAAGAAATTCAAAATAAATTTTTATAAATAATATAAAAATAATAAATAATAATTTCGAAAATTATTATAAATATTTAACTACTAATAGGAAATAACTTTAAATATATTTTCAATAAATTAAGATAAAAATAATTTCGAAAATCAAATACTTGAAATTCCTTCTTGCAAATAAAAATTTTCAATTAGTTTTGGAAAGATTTAAAATATGCATACGACACCATATATTACCTAAAATAGTTATTTTCTAAATTATCACTTGTATCATAAATTAAAATTGTCGTTTTTATAAATAGACAAATAAAGGTTTGGCAATCTCGACGTACCATAAAATATTTATTTCTATACGGAAATTCTTTTAATAAAATATTTGTATATAAAAATATATCCTCTCAAAATTCCGCACTCTACGTATAAATACGAAAAATGTGAACTTGTACGCGACGTACAGTTATGAAAGAAAAAAATCGATACCAATTTATATAAAAAAAAATTCGTAGTAAAATTTTAGGGGGTTTACACATGCCGGCTCCCTCGCCTCCCACTTTTGCTTGAACAAGTACCATACGGCATCGTAACTGGCAATCGTAGATGCTCGCCACACACAATTCCAATCATTGTAGAATTCGTCAAAAATCTGCATGTCGATTTTACAATCCTGCTTCCGAAACTTCAACTTACATTGGGCTTGAATATTACGATTGACATGCCAAGTGCATAGCAATGTATCCGCTTGAGGAAAAACAATGCGAATAGCATTAATAAGGGCGTACTCTCTGTCGGTAACAAATACTGACGGCTGTGTATGACCAGTGTAAAGTGTTTTCAGTTTCTCCAACGCCCATGTGTAGTCTTCAAGCTTCTCACTCTTCATGAAGCAAAATGCCACTGGAAATGTTTTTACAAGTAGAGGTGAACCCGACAACATGAAAGAGAGGCATCTTGAACTTATTTGTCTTGTACGTGCAATCAAGGACTAACACGTCGGCAAAGGACCTGGCCAAATTTGTGCAATCAGGATGAGCCCAAAAGAGTGATAATACTTCATTACTCTGGGGATGTCTTCTATGGAACTCAACATAATGATTATCGGCAAGCAACTTGAGCACTTCTTGCATCGCCATTCTTGATTTCGTCCGGACAGCGTTTGAGGAAGCTAGGACGTTGTATATTGTCTTCATTGTAGACATGTTTTTCTCATCTTCATGTCGTATGACAGAATATATTTGTCTCGGTGCAACTCTGGAGGTGGTCAAGTCTTCGACTATCTTCTTCTCCGTATTGTTCAACCGTCCGACATACGGATGACCCAATAGTGTCTCGGCAAACTCATGATTGTGGGTTCCATTCTTCACTTCTACTGTCCATTTTTCCTCTTCTGAGTTTCTGATATGTATCGTGAATGGACAACCACATTTTCTCGTTCCAACATTTCTTCTTAGAACTTTACTTTGGATAACTTCTACTGTGTTTTTCTTGTGCGACCTGAACACACTACCTCTTTCACAGCCCACCACCACAGTTTGTCGTCCCGATCGATTTCGGGCCGATCTAGATATCACTAGAACAATGTTGTTTTCCCGTTCGACTTCTCGACACCACCCTTGCTTGATTCAAAACATAGATCGGTCCAAAATAAATGGGCTACATTGACTGCAATTGGAGCCGGTACCGCAAAATCGGAAGATCTCAAGTCCTACAATAAATGTTCTTCGGTAAGTACAATTAGACAAAATCCTAAAGTAAATAGGTTTCATAGATTAGGCCCGTGCATAAGATTGGTGTCCATAAATAGCAAATTGTGTTAATAGCAAGACCGTCTTCTATGAAGGACTGCAACAAAACTCTGCATTCTAGTATTATAGACTAGGACTGCCAGAGTGGTGGCAGTCCTTCACAGAAGAATGACTGCCAGGACCCTGGCAGTCCTACCTATTTGTAGGACTGCCAGGGTCCTGGCAGTCCTTCTTCTGTGAAGGACTGCCACCACTCTGGCAGTCCTAGTCTATGATCGGGACTGCCTGAGTGTTGGCAGTCCTCTGTGTCACAGCACGAATTTAGGTCCAAGCTCAAGTTCAAATGTAGTTACCAAGAGAGCTTCCGATGCATCAAAGTTGTCTTCGGACGTGGCGGGGACGTGTTCTTCGGACGTCGCGGGAACGTTTGATGATCCCGGTTGATCCATGTTCAATATTTTTCTATATTTAACACATAATTCAACTTTAATATGTGAAATTCTTGTTTAAAACATGAAACATATTATAGTTCGATGACTTACCAAAAATTTGGAGAAGTCAATGACCTAGAGTTGAGGGAGAGAACAATTTGTCAAAAATGTAGAGAGAAAAGAATAAATTTAGGGTTTTAATTCTTTGACCTAAGAGAAGAGAAGGAGGGAAGAAAATAGGAGGGAAGAAAATAGTTGAGGGAGAAAAGAAAAGAGAAGAAGGAGAGAGAAAATGAAAATTGATATTTATAGTTGTGCTTGGGCTAGCCCCTAGCAAAATTTTTGGATGGCAAACTTGTAATAAACTTGAAAAATTTTGGGCTAGCTCCTAGCAATTTTGGTAGTGCCCATAGAAAAAACCAAAATGAATTCTTACTTGGATGGATGGACCCATTTTCTCTCCTACTTTCTTTTCCATTAGAAATCACTCTCCTTTTCTCCTCAATTTCTTTGACATCCAAATATAAAAAAATAATGACCTTCCTTTTCCAACTCCATGATTCCACGAACCAAACGAGACCTTAATTGTTAATGCTATAAATCTAAGGGATTAATATTAAAACGAAAATAAAGAAAAAGAAAAGAAAAGCTGGCAGTCTATTATGAGAAGGGAACATAGGTTATGGCTAGCATGTACTGAGCCGAGGGAAAAAAGGAGTGCAAGTATTCAAATGTTAATTAGCTAAGGTCAACAGATCTAATTAAAGTTAATTTGTGGATTGAAAATTCTCTAAAATTAAGGGTCTCCTCATCTCCCCCTCTCTTATATAGGCTCCTGACACAAATTATTCTTTCCTTCCTTCTGCTTTTACGTTACGTTCACGGTGCCTCTCGTCCTTGTCCTTCTTCGTTCCCTTCTTCCATCTTTCAGCTCTCTCCATGAGAATTGTAAAAATACTCTCCTTATTATTATTAATTAATCTGCATTTATATTAGAGTTTTGTTACAAATCTCCTCATTTATTTATTATTTATTTATTTATTTATTTTTGTAGGAAATTTAGGGGAAGGGAGAAGAAGGAATCCGCACATTGGTACCCAATCGAAGTGATTTTACTCTCCATAAGTACAATGAATAATTGGTTTTCATGATGCTTTTAATTATATGTTGATTTTGTATTGTGTTGATACATTCCTTCTTTTTTCCGCTGCAGAGTGAACTAAGATACCAATAATTCTTCAAGCTAGAGCTAGTCTTGGTGTTTCCCTCTCCATTCTAATGTTAGTGGTTTTCCTTCCCTTTTTTTAAACTATTACTATTGTTTTTGTTTTGTTTTTATGTGGTTGAAATATCAAAATTGGATCTGTGGTTGCACATTTGGCTCGATTTAGCAAAACGGGTCTTTGTTGTTTTCATAGGTTCCAGTGCAAATGTTGCAAGATCTGAATAAATTACAACAACTGACCAAGTTTCATATGTGATTTTTTTAGTTTCTTGGTATTATATTTTTTTTGTTAGAGTGAAAATTAAGTTATAAGTAACTAAATATTTTTTTTCTCTCCGTTTTATATATATATATATATATATATATATATATATATATATATATATATATATATATATATATACACACACTGTTGATTTTTTAATGGTTAAAATTAAATGACTTAAACAAGATCCAATGGATGTGAAAGAGAGGATGTTGATCCCTCCTCTTTTTCACATCCATTAGATCTTGTTTAAGTCATTCAATTTTAACCATTGAAAAATCAACGGTATATATATATATATATATATATATATATATATATATATATATATATATATATATATATATATACACACACTGTTGATTTTTTAATGGTTAAAATTAAATGACTTAAACAAGATCCAATGGATGTGAAAGAGAGGATGTTGATCCCTCCTCTTTTTCACATCCATTAGATCTTGTTTAAGTCATTCAATTTTAACCATTGAAAAATCAACGGAATATATATATATATATATATATATATATATATATATATATATATATATATATATATATAGCGCGGATCAGGAGCCCTGCCAAAACCCTCCAATCGGAATGGGGGGCCCGCGTGTGCGTCCGTTCGATCTAACGGTCGAGAGCAACGGAGATCCGCAGGAGGAGCTCCCGATCCAGACATTTTCTTATATATATATATATATATATATATATATATATATATATATATATATATATATATATATATATATATATAAGAGCGATGGGGCTCCGCAGAAGGAGCTCCTATATCAACTCGTTCAAAAATACATCATATCTCTTTAGGGCTTTTACCCTTTTTTCTCATTACATTCACATCATGCTTAATATTAAAAATAATTCTCCTGACGGGTGTCTCCAATCTCTCAAAAATGTGATTGTTCCGCTCTCTCCATACATGATGCGATTGTTCCGCTCTCTCCATACATGCCAGACTCTCGCCGCCACATGTATACGAGCTTCATTAAACCATAATGATCCTCAACTTCGTGTTTGTATAATATTCTCCACTCTATCCTGCCAATTTTGAGAACATATATATATATATATATATATATATATATATATATATATATATATATATATATATATATAACTCCGCCTCCTCCTACAGACCGCACCGCACTCACCACCACTCCACTTAATTCTTCCAAAGGAAAATTAAATGGCACCCCGTTACTCGAACTAGCAACTTCCTGGGAGGATGCATCACTCTTAATCGCTAGTACACCACTATTAGATCAAGAAACACCATAGATATATAATCCGTGGTAGAGATTATACATGCATGCCAAACCCGAAACCTAAAAAAAAAAAAAAAATCCCTTTAAAACTTATCTTCTATTGGAAATACCCATATGACTTGTATGGCTTGTTTGTTGATCAAGGGGACGACTAGCCATTACTTTCTTAATTCTCCTATAGGCACAACAACAAGTAGCCCCTTTAAATTTTGTGAAGATAGCCGCGCGCAACCTTTCTTCCAAAGCTTGTTAGCCATTGTGAGATTATCCTCATATAGATCCGAGGACACTATGTCTTTGGCAATGGGCTCGCCAGTAGCACTTGAATATATGTTGTATAGATAGCTAAGCTGTATGATACATTGATCTTCTTGGTGTTGTTCTGAAATTCTTTAATATATTTCCATCTTCTACTTGTTGCAGTGCAAAAAAAAAAAAAAAAAAAAAGCTGTTGCTTCTTTCTTTCGGACATTGGTGATCAAGTTCCATTAACAAGTGAGCTTTTTATTTTTCTACGGGAATGGCCGGAAGGGTCCGCACTGGCAAGAAGAGGAAGAACCCTTCCGGATTCTTTTCCGGCATATCGTCGGCCTTCTCCGAACTGATCCTGATCATCCTGCTGTTTGCCGACGGCCTGCTGTCGTACCTGGCGAAGAAATTCGCCCGCTACTGCAAACTGCCCATCCCTTGTCCTCTGTGCTCACAGCTCGACGGGGTTCTCGGGGATTCAAAGCCGGTTCCGTTCCGAGACTCGCTCTGCCAGGCCCACAGGTCGGAAGTCTCGTCCTTGGCATCGTGCTCCTCTCACTGCAGGCTTGCGGACGCCCGCAGCATGTGCGACGCCTGCCTCGGGGAGTTCTCGCAGAAGCTATCCCCTCCAAGAAGCAATGGAGCTAATACTACTACTACTACTACATCTCCATCCCTACGATGCTGTTCATGTTGTTCGTACCATTCAAGGATAGACCACTAGCCCGCACGTTGATTCAAGCGCAAAAGCCTGTCGAGCCACTGCTTGCTTCATCAGCTTCTCATTTATGCGAAAAACCTTCAAGGGAACTGACAGTTTATCAGGATTCTTACTCCGAGTCCCGAGTCCACTCTCCCGATGAAGATGATGCTAGTATTAATCCGGCCGGTGCTGCAACTGACAATCTTAAGGGTGGATTTGTATCTCGAGGCCTGCAGACGACACCTACGACCGATTATTCGGAAAACATAACACGAGGTATTTCGCAGGACATGGTCTCAGACAAGCTGGCCCTTCCTTCTCCGGTCATCCCCGATCAGGCTTCAGTTACAGCTGTTGAGAGGAAACATGAAATGGGCGTTTCGAGTTCCAGCGCGGGCAGTAATGTTGGTTCGGAGGAGATGAACCGGAGCCAGGTTGAAAATCCTCATTGTCCATCAGAAGTTACATCTGAACAACTTCCTCCGAAGGGTTTGAACATAAAATGTAAGTTTTACCATAGCTATTGCCTCCTGCTTTGTTCTCCTTTGCAATGGACATGTTAGGTTTAGATATATACAATAATCCTCCATATGATTGTCAAGTTCCTTCTGGCCCTTCTCTATCATCCCTTTAACTTCTAACTGCAAACACACATTGTATGTATATATCTTCTTTAATTCTTGATTTTTTTTACTTAACATTTGTTGATATTAGATGCCCTTCCTCACTATATAGTCCAAAATTGGCATTCATGTAATATATTATCTACAAGTAACCAACCATGTCGGTGTTACTCATATAAACCAATTATCAAACTATTCTTTTTATTTTCTGGGTTATCTTTCAAGTTTACTAAAAAAATTCTTCGATGGTAAAGAATCAAATGTTAGAGAATTCATTTCTAATAGATATTGGTACTAATAAATTTGAAGCCCTACATATACTAGGGGATTCCGCTTGATTCGGATCCATAACTATAGGTTCCAATGCACGAGATCTTGTAGCACTTATCAATGAGTTCCTATCAATTAGTAGAAATCAATTATAGTCTTATAAATATATTGTTTTCCTTTTAATAGACAAGCTTTACGATACTTTTTTTTTTCCTAACTATATTCGTAACATTTTTTGCATCTTTCTTTACTTCAGCACACGCTCGAGAGGTAGATGTTGCCAATGGAGATGCTAGAAAGTCTTTTGGTTCAACTGATGTAAACTTCAAGACGAGCCAGATAATGAACACAAAGCTTGCTCCTGGTATTAGGCCTTCCCTGTCATCTTCAACCATTACTGACTTAACTGTGGAGAGGGAGTCTTGTAGAGCTCCTGAAGATCCGAAAGTACGGTTATCTCAAATATCTTCTAACCGTTGGCCTGAATTCTCTGGGAATGACGCGACTTCTAACCCACAAGTTAATGGACAAGGTGATGAACCCAGGTTGTCTGATGCTTCTAGCTCTAATGGAATTCTTAATCATATTAAAAGATATAATGTTGATAGATACGAGTCAGGTTTGGATTCTTTAGATGGAAGCATTGCTGGCGATGTTGAAGGTGAAAGCGCAGTTGACATGGATATAAAGTCTTTGAGACTTCTATATAAAGAACTGGAAGAAGAAAGAAATGCATCAGCAATTGCTGCAAACCAAGCAATGGCCATGATTACTAGGTTGCAAGAGGAGAAGGCAGCAATGCAAATGGAGGCTTCCCAGTACCTAAGGATGATGGAAGAGCAAAATGAATATGATCAAGAGGAACTACAAAAGTTAAATGACCTACTTGTTGATAGGGAAATGGAAATCCAAGAGCTTCAAGCAGAGATTGATGGCTACAGAAAGCAGTTTGGTTGTGAACCATTGGGGGATTGCGAGGAAAGGGAATATAGGGAATATACTCCTAGAAGCCATGAAGTCGAATCAAATCTTGAAAAGAATACAATAGCAGACTTTGAAGATGAAAAGGTTTACATCTCAGAATGCTTAAAGAGGTTGCAGAAAAAGCTTCAAATGGTTTCTAATCGTAAACTTTCTTTTGGTGGCTCCGAACTTCATGTAAAGGAAGATGGCTTTCTTGATAAAAGTTCATTGTTCGGGGAAAATGACACAAGAAACTGTGAGTATGTCAAGCAAGCATATGAAGATAGTGATCAAGAAATCTCTCAATGGAATGGGACTCTAAAAAATAATCAGGAGAGGGAATCAATGATATCGAATGACTCGTCTCCATCTAAAGAAGACTCATCTATTATAAAATGCTTTACCCCTTCCTCAACTCAAGATCTTGAATTTTCTAGTGAAGGTACTCTTGAAGAAAGCATATTACACTCTATTTCGGGTGATGAGAAACAATTCCAAATGGTAAGCAGAATAAATGATATAACTGCTCTTGAAAAGGAAATAGCACAACTGAGCGCAAGGTTAGAGGCCCTAGAAGCGGACAAAAGTTTTCTTGATCATGTTGTTGATTTGCTTAAAAATGGATGCGATGGGCTACAATTTATTCAGGAAATAGCTTCTCACCTAAGTGAGTTACGAAAAATTGGGATTGCTATTCATCAAGAGCAAAGCATTAATGCTTGAGTATACTTGTTTCTCAGAGGTATCTTTTATATGCAATCAAAATTTATATTCACGCACCTTAAGCTATAGATGAACCTTTCAAATAAGAACATTAGGAAATCATTTCCGAGAATCTTGAAGTTCTTACTTGATACATGATAGGAGTCATAAGTTGTTTGCCTTACTCAAATGGGAACACAACTAGCAATAAGATTTTTCCTTTCATTTCAGGCTATAAGGTTTCATCTATCTTATGTTCCAAAGAAAGATCTCGTTTATATATGAACTTATGATACAATGATTAATTTCAGGTGAACTTGAATGTAAATTCTGGAATTGCAATTCCCAGTCATAACTCTTCTGGTTTCTGGGATAGTTTTCCGACAATATCATGAAAGCCACAAAACAAAAATATATTCACATCGATGTGCAATATAATTCATACTTGTAAGTACTTTTCGTTCATCTTTTACTCTTTATAATTCCTGTTTTGGATGGTTAAAATATTTTTTATGTATACTAACTGGGTTATTTTTTTAGATTGGTGGTTTAATTGAGGCTGGTGACTGCAGAAGGGGGGATTTTTTTTTTTTTTTTTTAATACTTGATAGGTTATATGTTGTAGAAGTTGTCAACTCCTCAGCAAAAAAAGTACTGAGTGCATGTTTTTATAATTTTGTAAGCACAAGCTTGAAGATTTATAGTATCTAATGGTTCCCTTCAATTGAGTACGTTCGATGCATGATTTACTTTATCCATGTTATGCCAGTCTCAAGACTTGAAAATTGTTGTTATGCTTTATGTAGAACAAAATAGCAAGTAGTCTTGTGAAAATGTACAGTGAGTCTGAAGTCACAAATGAACCAATACATAATGACAAATGAACAAGCATTACTATACTAACACAAATGAGACAACATACTCATCAGTTCATTTAAGTGTCAAAGCAACACACGAGAACATTATGTTTGATATCCGTTCATGGACTAGATGATAGCAATGTCAAACATAGTATAATTACAAATTACAATTAAACTTCAACAAAGCAATAGGCTGACAAGTATAAATATATGATCATTTGATAGTGTATTAAGGTAGTAGTAGTTTCTTCTCACTTCGTACCAAATAAAATATATTGCATTTGCTCATTCCAGAGCACAATGTATTATCCAACGTTCGCAGTATCAGAATTGGTATCAGATGTCTTATGAGTATCATGATCGACATTATTGACATTTTTGGATTGGAGTGAATTTTTTGGTATCAAAAAATAAATTATTACTAATAAATTATTAAAATTTTAGAAAAATATATTTTATATATTTAGGCATAATTTTAAGTATTTTACATGTTATTTTTAGTAATTTTAGAATTAAATGAAATAGTAATCATCCTTGCCGATTGGTTTACCTCTACGATGAATAAATTTTCTTTTACATGTTTTTACAACCTTACTATGTTTTATGCTTGCTGTCTTTTTCGTTCAATTTTTTTTTTTCAAATTGACTGTAAAATAGACCCCCGATGTCAGTATCGGTTAGTAGTATCGGTCGGTATCGGATCGGGATATGCCAAAGTGTATCGATATCGGCCGTACCGGATCGGTATAGACTGATACTGCAAACTATGGTACTATCAAGTCAAGTTAAACAGCTTACATGGTATTAACGCACGAATACTTTGGACATATCTACTGACTACTTGGTATATGAAAATGTAGTACGAGTTCAAATACTATCAATGAACACTAGTATACTATCCAATAAACAAGAGTATCATGACTGTTGTATCTGCTCGCTTGGTATCAAAGCAAGCACAAGAAATGTTCACTTCATCAAATTCAATGTAAATCATAAGACACCATTTTAATTTAGCTTCAGTGCAAGTGTATCCGCTGACTTGCTATCTAAGTAGTGTCGACTGAACTACTGAAGTTTAGTGACCATTGAAGTATAAAAAAATAACTACGAAAGTTACTCATTAGCAAAACATGAGTAGGAAAAGCTTACAGAAAAACAAATTTGTATAACATATAACATGTGCAGTACTTGATGATTTAATGCTCTTCACGGTCTACGTGAGTATTGAGACACCGTCCCATAATACATCATAGAAAAGAAAAAAAAATAAGAAGACAAGAAAAAGAGAAGGCAGAGAGCTGACCGATCGGCTAGGAGAATGCAACGAGTGTAGTATCTGCACACTGCAAAATGCAACAAACATCACCAACATCAGTTACTGAAGAGTAGTTGTAACTCCCCCACCCTTATTTTTTGTTTCCCCAATTCCTATCCTTTATAATATTGTTATTATCATTGTTAATATAATTATTCATATTATTATCATCATCATTATTAGTAATATCATAATACTTTTTCTAATTAAATAATTCCTACCCAATTAATCTCTAATTAACTTTCTTTGTTAATTAAATTCCTAATTAATTATA
>JANAVB010039503.1:0-40296 GCA_029216955.1 Iris pallida | reverse complement strand
TACTAGAAACTTCGACAAAGGGAATATTGGATTCCTTCTACAACAGAGAGAGAGAGAGAGAGAGAGAGAGAGAGAGAGTCAATCCGTACGTTACTGAAAAAATTCTCTATAAATTCTCGTAATTAACAATGAAACATAGTTAGCTTAGCCAAAGACAAGTGAAGATGAGGACTAGTGCTTGGCTAGTCCCGGTACTATTCCTGTGCTCCTCCTGCTGATCTCCTCCTACGTCGACTCGGCACGACCTCTTGAGGAAGTGATCAGTAACAACAACACAACTTAGGTGGTGTGGCGGCGCGATCCATTTTTCGTTTCAGCCTCCTATTTTTCCCCCATGGCATTTCGTCATCGTCGTTATGAGTTGCCGCCTTCTCCCACTCGTACTATTCCTCTAGCTAGTCCTGATGCTTTGAAATGAGCATGCATGCATGCATATGTACGTACATCTTTCAATTCTCCCTAATAAACAAGAGAAAATAGGAGGAAGGGGAAGAAATATTCCATTATGAGCATGTATTTATTTCATGGTGTGAAGTTGGCCGTGGGGCCCAAAACTGCTCTGGGACCGGTTCGATCAAATCTAGTTGGGCCGGTCCACGCTCGATCATCAACACACGGGACTAATCTATCCCATAGTTCAATTGAATCGAACGGGGTCTGCCCTCCGTCTCCACCCGGCCCAATCACCCAAATGGGTTAGGCTGGGTTTTCTCCCGAAAACCCGGAGGACCATTTCCATCTTTTAAGGATATCTAAGCTACAAAATCAGAGGAGTCAACCACTAATATTGAGTAGTTAAAAGAAAACTTGAAGAGATGTTAGAAACCGAAACGTAACACCTATATAACAAGAATAATATATATTGGAGATCTGAATTAATAAATTTTTTTTTTTTTTTTCTTAAATAATGAGCTTAGTTTTTCTTAAAATAGTGAGGCCTCTAACTAGGTAAAAAAAATTAATTGTAGGCTCAAATCGTAATGGACCCAATTTTCTTAAAAATAATTAATTTTTAATACAAACAGTCTAGACTGCTCCTCCTGCTTCGTGCTCGAACCGAACCAACTCAAATCGGATTCTGGGCCGGACTGAATTTGAGCTTTTTTCTCCAGTCCGATTCGAATCGACGCAATGCTGTAAGACTGAATTGGTCCGACTCAGATCCAGTCAAATTCGGTCATTTTGGTTCTGGTCAGCCACCATGACATGTATTATGTATGCCATAGCAAATTATGACAATAATAAGAGGAAGTTTTACTTTCTTTTTTTCAACCAGAATTTTTATTATATACTAAATGTGAACTTTCCTTAATTCTAACTAGCTTCTCTCATGAGTCCACTTTTTCTAAATTTCTAGGACAAATAATTTTTTTCTTTCTTAGGCCCGTTTGGTAAACCGTGTTTAGAATTGTTTTATGATTTTATGGATTAGAGTCAAATCCATGAAATCATATGTTTTGTTGGAGATGGATTTGGATATGAAAAGTATGACCAAATCCAAAATTTGGATTTGGAAGAAAGAGGTTGGATTTGGAAGAAAAAAAATTAGTTATTTTTTAATAATTTCGTTAAAATAATTTAAGTTTTATTCAAAATTAGCTAATAGTTAATTAAAACTAGTCATATTATTATTTTAAAAATATTTTTTTATAAATAAAAATAAGTTATTGTTTTTACTAAAAATTAACTAATAGTTAGCTATCATAATTATAATCTAAGTTAATAATTCATTAATTAATAATTTTTATTTAATACTTTATGATAATATTAATTAATAATCTATAACTTTATTAATCATAATAATAAATTTATTAATCAGAACTGTAATCTTAGTTAATAATTTATTAATTAATATCCAATTACAATCAAGTAATAATTTATTAGTCTTATTTAATATTAATTAATAATTTGCTAATTACTATTTTATTATAATTTAGTAATTAATTATTTAATAATTTTTTAATCATCTTTATATTAATTTATAATTACTATCTTTTGAATATTTAATTTATAGTTTTTTTAATTAAAAATTAACTAATAGCTAATTAAAATTAGTCATTATTTTTTTTAAAATTTATAACTAAAAATTATTATTTTTAATCAAAAATAACTAATAGTTAGTTATCATAAATTATCATCGGAATTAATTATTTTTTAGTAATTTAATAATTAATATATTATTAAAATTTTAATTAATAATTTATTAATCGTCATTATAATCATTATATCATAACTAATAATTTATTAATCGTAACTATTCTCATAATTATAATAATATTTTAATTAGTAATCATAACTATATTTATAATAATATAGCTAATTAATAATCTATTTATTTATTTGTTTGTTAATTATAATAAGAATTTATTTATTAATCATAACTATAATTATAATTGTAATAGCTAATTAATAATTTTTAATCATCATTATATCTTAATAATAATTTATTCATCATTATATCTTATTTATTTATTTTTTTTATTAATTATATATAATAATTATTAATCATACCTATAATTATAATTATAATAGCTAATAAGTAATTTACCAAATCCTATGTTTGGTCAGAGTTGGATTTGGATTTGGAAATTCATGATTTGGATTTGGATTTGAATTTTAGATTTCCAAATCCAATTTCAAATGCAAATTCATTTTATCAAACAAGTCCTTACATAGCTATGAGGAAGGGACACTTCCAACGCAATACATGACAATATGGACCATGATAGGCCAGTGCAAACCTTATGCTTAAGGTAATATATAGATTTTTTTTTACAATGAAGGTAATGTATAGTTGATCCCCATACCCCACTAATAGTATTGCGCACAGTATGGCTCTCAATACAGGCTGGGTCATCCCAGTCAGAGCAACGTTTCCAAGAGGATTTAAACCTGCCTCTATCAGATTAGGATATAAATGCCTCTACTCCAAGTCGTGACTCCTGACTCTTGTTAGCAGTTCGACAAACAAATTTAGGACGAAAAAAGTACGAGTATAAATCGATACATGTAATTTCGTTGTAGAAATTCTACCAACTAAGCTAGAAATTTTCATAAAGTACAATGACAAGTAGGATAGAAATCAGATTTTAGAAATCTCCATTGGAGATGATCTTACAACCGTAATTTATATTCCAATTTTTATCCTATGTGGCATTGGCGTAGGATGTAAAACATCTATGAAGATTTTACATGAAAAAACTCTCGTAAAAAAATTTCATCTCTTATAGCAATTATATTGATCCCTACATCATTAAATTGATCATTATTTTGTGCCAAGTATGATAAAAATGGTGAACTATTGGAGAGTATTTGGTGTGGTACAATATCTACTAAATATGACATAAATTTTCTTAAAGTACAATTTCAAGTAGGACAAAAACTCAATTTTAGAAATCCTAGGCCATCTCCAATGGGTTTCTCTCTCTCTATTCCTTTGGTAGAAATCTATTATAGAAAAAAAAAAACTTCTCCTAACAAAGATTTCTATTTCAATTTTCATCATATGTACTGGTGATGTAGGATGAAGAATTTCTATAGATTCTACTTCAAAAAACTGTTATAGAAATTATCCCTCTCTCCTAACAATTAATATTGAGCTATACATCATTAAATTAATTATTTTATTTATTGTCAGGTAGGATAGAAAATGAGAACCATTGGCGACTATTTTTTTATATGTATAATTTCTATGTATAAACTCTAATAAGTAGGATACAAATTTTCAAGTAGAATAGAAACTCAATTTTAGAAATCGCCATTGAGATGGCTTAAGGAGAGTTTTTTGTGTGTATGTAATTTCTATGTAGAAACTCTATCCATTATGATAGAATTTTTCTAAGTACACTGATAAGTAGAATAGAAACTCAAATTTATAAATCTTCATTAGAAATGGCTAAGGCTAGTTGGGATTGCACTTAAATTTCACTTCATCTGTTCAAACCTTCATTCCAAGGTTACATTTGTTATAGGAAAAGACTTGTAGTTAATATTGTTATAATTTATGAAGATCACAATAACTGTAGAGGAAGAGTATTCTTATTTTCTAAGTGAATGTTTGACAAAAGTAACTATTGTACATCTCTTGTTACCATTGTAAAGAAAGATCTCAAACAACATAGTTTGTATTCTTTGGCTTAAATGGAATGAGTGCAATAGATCTTTTCATAAGAAGAAGGGACCAAGATTGTTGTTCAATTAATGTTCTAGTGTTCGTATTACTAAGTAGTGCAAGTATAATAAGAACATCATAGAGTAAGCTTTAAAACTTAAAACAATAAGGGCCTGTTTGGTTAGGCTTTATAATTCAGTTTTCTGAGTTATAAAGCAAAAAGGAGGAGAAAGAGTGTTTGGACGACTCCACTCACAATGTTACATCGGGAATTTTTTTTGTGAAAGTGAATGTTATAACTTTGCTTTTAGAAAGCAAAGAAAACCTCTTTTCTGAAAGAGGTTTTCCCAAAATCTGGACCCCACACCCCTCCACACCCCCCAAGTCCCCTTCTTTCTCTCTCCTCTTATTTTTCTGAACCTCTTCTTTCTTCTTTCCTCAGCAGCTTCACACCCCGCCCCCACCATCTTCCCCAACTTCCTAGCTGCGAACTCAACCGCCGCGACAGCTGCGACCATCGCGAGATCGTCGGTCTCCACCGCTGCGGCGGAGCTCGTGGGCTCCTCCGCTGCGGCTCCTCCAGCCGCCGAGGCTGCTCCTCCTCCTCCGCCGAGGCAGCGGTGGCTGTTCCGACTCCTCCGCCGAGGCGTTGCCCCGCTCCCCCTCCCGCGGGGCCTCGGCTGCCTCGCACTCGAGGAGGAGGCTTCGGGCGACGGAGGAGGGGCAACGGGCCGCGTCCGCGAAGCGGAGGTCGTCGTCCCAGACGGTCTCGAGGCGGCAGACGACGGCTAGAGGAGGTCGACCTCGACTCCGGCCTCGACGTCGATTGTGGGAGTCGAAACCCTAGCTCCATCGCCGTCAATCTTGACCAAGGACCTGTTGTTGAAGTCGAACCTCGACCACGACGTCGGCCCGAAGTGGTCGTCCTCGATTCCCTCCTCGTCGCAGCCGTTATGTCTGTATCCGACACAAATTTTGTTGGGAACATATTTGATGAACACATGGACAAAATTTTGGGACACATGGACATATTTGATGGGGACACAAAATGGACACAAGCATAAAAAAATATTTTCTGAAAATATTTTACCAAACAAAATTTTAACCTTTTTTTTTCCAGAAAACTATTTTCAGATAAAAGTAACCAAACACAAACTCAGAATTTCAATACTCACAAAACAACTTTTAACTTACTTTCAGAAAATTGTTTTCAGAAAACATATCCAACTATAGGAACTAATCTCTCTTATGACTGATATGGTTTATTAGGATGACCAAGTAATCATTCGAAACAAGAAACTTGTTTATCATATTTGTCACTATAAAAGTGAAGAAAACATTAGAAGAAAATGACCTCATAGCGCAGTGGATAAGCGCGTCTGACTTCGGATCAGAAGGTCGTGGGTTCGCCTCCCACTGTGGTCGTAGGGGTGTAAAATGGACAAAGTAGTCCGTTGTCCGTACGTGTCCGGCTCGATAAATGGTTCGACCGCGAACCGTCCGATTGATTAACGAACAGAACTTGGACATTTTTTTTGGTCCGTTTAAAAATCGGACCCGGACACGGTCATATCCATGTCCGGTCCGAATTTGTCCGCGAACCGTCCGATAGTGGAGACTCATTTTGGTTTTGCATCAATTATGTGTATTATTTTGGTTTTGCATCAATTTTTTGTTGTTCGGTCTCGATTTTTGTCAACATTTTACTATTGTTTGTTGTATTCTATAACCTTCAATTGTATTTTTTTTCAACTTGATTTTTTGTACCAACTATCAAGGTATCTTGATAAAATAATAGCCTTTGGTATATATTTATTTGTCCGCGGACTGTCCGATTGAATTAACGAACAGTGGTTGTCCGTGTCCGTCCGGCCCGAACTCGAACAGTGGACTGTCCGTGTCCGTCCGTCCGAACTTATTTTCATTTTCGGACCGAACACGGACAGTGGACTGTCCGTGTCCGTCTGGCCCGTTTACACCCCTATGTGGTCGTCAAAATCTTAAATAAATTTTATTTTTCATTCTTTTAACAGAGAAAAAAATGTAATTAAAAATAAAAAAATTCCGTTGCCGGGACTTGAACCCGGGTCTCTCGGGTGAGAGCCGAGTATCCTGACCAACTAGACTAACGGATTCGGATATGTCATTCCATATTAAAAGAGACACTTTAGAAGTAAACTATACATAAAGGTCATATCCACCATTCCATGTGAAGCCCACTAGAGTTTTTCTACTGACAAACATTTCTGAGCACTTTATCTTTGATAGACAACGAAGGTTCTTAACATTTGTATATGTATTTATGCAGAGGTAGAGACGAGTAGTAGGAGATGGATGCATATATATATATAATATATATATATATATATATATATATGATCTTAATGCGATTGCTGGTAGGCACGATATTTGGATTCTGAGCTCGAAGGATGTTACTCTCGACATCATCCAGGATTCCCAACAAGCCCTCTCTTGCTGGCTTACTCATCCCACTCTCCCGGAGCGTGTCATCCTTTCAGCGGTACACGGCAGCTGTGTCATCGCTGAACGCAAAACCCTTTGGAACGATCTTCTCGAAACCTATCTCCACAACACCAACCCCCTGGCTTTGCATAGGGGACTTCAATGCCATCACCCGCAGAGATGAGAAGATCGGAGGTCGTCCCACCCCCCCTTTCAGCCATGCAAGACTTCAACGACTTCATATTCAACGCTCATCTTACTCCTCTCCAGTTCAAAGGAAGCGAATTCACCTGGTGCAACATGCAGGACGACGATCGCCGTCAATACTCCCGTCTGGACAGAGCCCTCACCAATGCGCGCTGGCTCAGTATGAGGATCAGCTCCACCCTGTCCAACCTCAACTCCACAGAATCCGACCACGCCCCTATTCTGTGTAATGCTCCGCTCCGCATCGGTGCATTATGATGAGTCGTTGACTCAAAGAGTTGCGTTGACCCGATGAGGTATCGATGCGAATCGATGCAAGTGTTGCGTTGGCCAAAGGTAAGCTTTGAGTCGGTTGGAATCTATGAATCGAATCGATGCAAAGGATAAGTCCCGTTTGAGCAAGTGCTGATTTTAGTTGATCTGGCGTGCAGGCTATGCTTTTACGCTGGACGATAAGAGGTCGGCATTTTGCCTTATGCAATGAAGTGTCCGCGAAACCAAATCGTGGCCTTGCAACGGAATGTGGCATGGACGCGATAGGCCAAATCAACCGAGTAATTCAAAGGAATGGCTAAGTCCGGGAGTTAGCTATGCGATCGAGTTATGGAAGCGAGACGCTTCAATCGACGAAACGGCAAGGCGTATCGACTTAAGGTGGGCGGGTTCTTGACTCTCTCCCTATTCCTTCACGTCTAATAAAATATGTTATGGTATGCGTAATATGTTATCGAGTTAGCGAGCGTGTCTCGGCGAGTAAGTGTCCAAGTATGTGTCGAACACTAAGATAGAACATTGAACAATTGAAGCGACGTGCATCAAGTGCACGGGTCGCGGTAGGACATGACGGTAGGACATTGAAAGACAATATCGAGATGTGCATCATGTGCACGGCTCCGAGAACATTGAACTCTAGGCATAGAACATTGATTATGTGCTGAGCATGCCTTCGCGCACTTATGTACGAAAAGACTAAGTAACTACGGAAGTAGGCTATGAGAACACCTTACGAATGGTACGCGCTGAATATGAGTACGAGATGTCTAAGCCGTTGGGCGTCGTGCATAAATATGGATGTGTTGGGGCATAACGCCGACGGAGTTCCCCATATGAATGGTGGATTATGTTTTTGAGACGAGAATATGTTTATGGCACGGGAAACCGTTTATGGCACGGGAAACCGTTTATGTGCGAGACTATGTTTATGGAATACGAGACGGTTGGTATGCTATGGATTGTATGCTATGGTACGTATTGCATGGTCAATGGACTCGGATTGCCCGTGTACGGGTGCGGCTTCCCTCGAACGGTTACGCCGGGGCGTCGGGACCGTTCGGCCTAGGAGGGAATTATGTGTGATATTTATGGTGCACAACATTCGGACGGATTGCGACCGTCCAGTGCTGTGATAAGCTATAAATCCGTAAGTTTGGGATCCTTCGGATACTGGGCTAGCAACCCGTATCGAAGCGATGTAGGCTTACACATAAGAGATGCCAAGTCCATTACGGTGCGAAGCACCGTGACCTTCATAGATAGGGCCGGTGGGCTGAGACGAGAGTTGGGTGCAGGCGCAGGGCCTGCTACCCTTATGCATAGTTTATGTTTACGATTGGTTGGTTTCGTGAATCGTATGATTGCGTATGTTAAGTTCTAACCAGTGCAGGCTAAGAAAAATGGGTCGGAGACGAGCACGAACATTATGATTATGTTTCAGATTATGCCTAACTGTATCTGCTGCAGGAACACGATATGGGACACCATTATTTTAAGTTGCTATGTTGAGTATTGCCATGAAACTGATCCTAAGGCTAAATAGAAAGATCACCAATTAAGTGCATGTTTCACTAAAATGACTTAGTGTTTGGTTTGGGTACGAGGGTTTTGATCAGTGCGAAGCGAGGACGAAAGCACTAATCCCCCACTAGTTTATGTGCAGGCTCAGGTTATGATCGGCTCGGGGCGGGGCTTGGTTTGGACGTACCGAGGCATGGAGTCCTTGGCGTTCAAGAGGAGCTTCCGCATATGCGTTCGGACTTGCGACATGGAGATGTTTGGCCGAAGACTACTTGGTGGCTATAAAGAGACATAATGTATGGAACAATGTAATCCTTTGTGAGCTAGAGAGATCATGAGCGTTGTAGCCAATTGGCATATATGTTGGCTATTCAGAGCCTTTGTAACCTTCAGTTCAATATTAATAAAGAGATTCTTATGTTCTACTCTATTTTCCTTTCGCTGCTTAAGTTATCAATTTGAAACAAATACTATGTGAATCTGTCATCTTGCCTTGCACGAGCGCAACTCCAGGCTCGTGCGGCATCACACCCCAGCGGACGGTGATTCGGGTCAAATCTAGCGAGGACGAGTGATTTCCTGGGTCGGGGCGTGACAAGTTGGTATCAGAGCGGTTCCATCCTTTGGACCGTACGTGAATCTCTTTGACCCTCAGTTGCTTCGCTATTGAATTCAGTTGACTCTAAGTTGTTTCCGCAACCGTATGGCTCATGGATCTGCTCGACGCTACATTGGATGTTCCATACAATAAGTCTATATTAAGTGCGGGTGCCGTCGAGGAGAGTGTTGGTTGCACGAAGTGCAACGAGTTATGGG
The DNA here is from genome assembly GCA_029216955.1 of Iris pallida. Classification (NCBI taxonomy): domain Eukaryota; kingdom Viridiplantae; phylum Streptophyta; class Magnoliopsida; order Asparagales; family Iridaceae; genus Iris; species Iris pallida. The sequence goes on along the minus strand of JANAVB010039503.1, from coordinate 30,905 downwards.
ATGTTGGTTGCACGAAGTGCAACGAGTTATGGAATACTGGTCGCACGAAGTGCAACGAATATGGTGATGTTGGTTGCATGAAGTGCAACGATATGTGTGGTCGGTCGCACGAAGTACGAGGAGTTATGTGTTGTTGGTCGCACGAAGTGCGAGGAGCTATGTGTTGTTGGTCGCACGAAGTGCGAGAGATATGTGTTGTTGGTTGCACGAAGTGCAACGGATCGATATGTGAGGCGATGCGTGTTATGTGGCTATGAGAATGGTTATGTGTCGTTGGTTGCACGGAGTGCAGCAAGTCGTGGATCGTTCATTACATCAGTGCAACGAGTCGATATGGTATGAGCGGTTGTATGGCTATGCGGATGGATAGCGATATGTTGCACGAGTTGCAACGAGAGAGTTGGAAGATCGCGGATGCGATAGTACGAGTCGAGTTGGTCGCTAAGTCGAGTTGAGTAGGTGAACGTTTATGTTGGCCGTATGTCGCGTTGAGCTTTGAATAAGCGAATGTTGGGGTGTGATCGATATGATCGCCATGACACGGTAAGATTGAAGGTGTATCAAAGATGAGCTAACGCTAGAGCTGGGATCGGAAGGATCGCCATACGGGACGGTTAAGTTGAGATAGAAGTCGGACCTATGCAAAGTGTGATGTTGAGTAATGACTCGATTTCGAGTGGTATATGCAATACCAATTATGCGAGCAAGTATAGAGAAATATTGTGTCGATAACGATAGGCTCGATCCTGAGTGGTATAAGGAATACCACTTAGCGATAGCTATGTTAAGCCGGTTGGCGACTTACGATAGGTTACATCAAGACGATTGTATTGTTACGATATGTTATCCGTAACAGACGGAGTAGTACCGAGACTCGAGTGGGAACGATTATGTGCGAAGTCATATCCACGGAGGATACGTCGGACGAGGATTTGTTAAGAGTAAGTCGAACGATAAGTTGAGCATAGAGAAAGAAATGTTACGTTGAGGAAAGTCTACCCGGTCGAATTTACGTGAGTTAGTACGAAGACTTATTCAGGAACGTGTCGAGTAAGTACGAAGGAATCGTTTGAACGAATTCGAGTTTGTACGATAAGTCGGTAGCACGGTTTGAAAGTACGAGTTAGGGATATGAGAATGAATATGTGAATTGGAAATTATGTCGTGTAAGCCTCCTGAATTTCAGGGCTATTTTAAAATTTTCTAAATAAATTATTTTTGATAAGTGTTTTATTATTTAATTATTTTTGATCATTAATGTACCTTCCCGTAACTTTGACTTCTGGAGCGTCAGGGATACCAATCTCTGTAAACTCTCTTCACGAGTTTTGAAGTAGACAAGATTATCTTCGTTTTGATATATCGTGTCCACTTAAATTCGTTCCCTTGTGCTCTTTTGTATCGCACAACTTCGGGTCAACTTAGACCAATTAATCATTGAATAATTATTTCCACTTTTATTTTTATCGTCGTTTGCACGTCACCGTGACTTTTAATTTAGGAGCACCAGACCAGTCGTTTTCTCAGAACCAACATCTCATGAATGATCTACTCGAGACGCTCTTCATCCATGACCTTCGTGTCCCACTCAGACACTCCATTTTGTGCTCTATTTTCTTCGCACAATTTCCGGGTCAATTTAGGCCGATTTATTTTCTACCGTGAAACCTGATTTAATTTCTAATTTAATTTCGGGACCCGACATCGATCCAACCCAGTCGCCCCAAAGTATGGACGTGGCCCATACGAAGCCTACTACCCACATGAAACTTGTGTCCCATTTGTTTGAGTCCCCGCATGTTATTTATTTATCCATGATTATAAATTCCTATTTTAATTCAATTATTGCACCCGGTCCGATTTTGACTCGACCTGGCTCGACCGAACCCGAACCCAAGCTCCACGTTGCCCTTTCATGACTGCCCAAATATCTTACATAATTTTCCTATTTTTTTATTTTAAATATCTATTTATTCTCTCTCTATTCTACAAATATCTCATTTAATATCTCTTTTATATGTATATACATATATATGTATATATCTCTCTCTTACTCTCTCTCTCCAAACACCACATCACCCACTCCCCTCTCTCTTTACAGCAAGAGGACAACCCCCCCCAAACCGACCTCCTTTATCTCTCTCGCTCTCCCATTCAAATATCTCTCTCTCTCTCTTTATATTATATACATACATATACCTCTCTCTCTCTCTCTCTCCTCTAAACTACACACACACACTTCTCCCCCCCCTCACTCGGCCGACTCCCCCCCCCCCCGGCCGAGTACTCCACCAGCCACCACCTCCTTCACCATCTCCTCCTTCCCGACTCCTCCTCCTCACTAACACATCACCACCACCATCAACTACTTCATCACCATCATAACACCATTACCATCACCATCATAACCACCTTCACCACTCTAACCACCACCACCACCACCGTCCGCTCGGCCCCGACCACCGTCGCGTCGCGCCAGGCCGGCGAGCACCGCCCCCGCGCAACCACAGCAGCCGCAGCAGCGTTCGCAGCAGCATGCAGGCGCACGTGCGCGCGCGCGAGCCGCCGTTGTGCGCCGTCGCGCCGCCGCACGGCGCTGCCGTCGCCGTGGCCGGCCCCCCACCTGCTGCGTACAGGCTGGGCGACCTCCCTGTGGCGGCCACCGTCCTCCGGGACGCGCCGCCTAGACGTTTCGTGCGTTTACGTCGAAATCCCGCCGTGACGCGCGATTTCAAACTTCAGAATTCGCGCCTCGGGACAGCAACTTCGCACACGTTTTCTGGGAGATCCGACCGTTGGATCGGCGAACTCCTTGCTCCGACATAATTTTGGTATATCCATCTTCACTTCTGTCAATTTTTGTCCGTTAATTATGTCGTTTGATACCTCAAAACTGGCCACCAAGTTTACGTTTTAAATTGAACTGTTTTTGGACAGTTTCGTGACGCCAACTTCACGGGTTCGTATCTTCGTCATCGCAGCTCCGTTTTGCGCACCGTCAGTTCTGGTGCACAGCTGGTATAACCCTCTTCCTGCCTCCTTTAGGTTTCATTTCATTATAAGCACGTTTGGTTGGTTGAATTCGACGCCAAAGTTGGCCGTCCGAATTATTAAATTGCACTTGTTAAATTCCAATTTTGAACCCGGGACTCCGGATTCAATTTCTGACACCACCAGTAGACTCATGGCGTCGTTATGGCATGTTTTCATATAAAGTTTGCTTGATTTGGAGAACGTGGGCCCTGACATGCATTCGGTGCAAAGCGGGTCCCATTTTTCGAGTCAACGGGTCACTTTGAGATCGGCTCATCGGAATCCAATTCCGGATATACCGTTGAGTTCGTATCATCATTTTGGACTCGTTGACATATAATTTGCTGAATTTTGAAGACATTTGCTCCGGCACACATTTCCGTGCAAACCGGATACCAAGTGTCGCGTTAACATATCATTTTGAGATCGGCACATCGGAATTCCATTTTGGACATACCGTTGGGTTCGTATCATCATTCTGGATTCGTGGACATATAATTTGCTAGGTTTTGTAGACTTCTATCCCGACACGCTTTTCGGTGCAAAGTGTGTCCAACGGCGGACATCATTTTGACCCGAAATTACGGTTTTGTCCCTGTGTCCAAATTGGACTTATGGGTAGGCTATCCTAGCTGATTTGACCATTCTGGACACGTTGGGAATATTTATTTTATCATCCGACAACATCTGTAGATTTTGATTATGTATTATCCTTAATTTATAATTAATTATTTTTCTAGATATTGTTACTTTCTGGTTTTGAATTTTTATATATATTTTAATTGCTGTAAAAATCTTGGAAAAATGGTATTTAAATATTGTGTTAATTTAGCTAATTTATTATAATTTTTCTAGCATTTAATAAGTACTTTGGTTATTTTATAAAAATAGAAAAACAGAACTCATTTTCAGTATATTTATGTTTGCTGATTTTTAATAAATATTTATGAGGGTTTATAAATTCCAGAAAAATTAGTATAAATTTCTATAATTAACAAGGATCATTTTGGTACTTTATTTTATATATAATTTAGCTTTTTGTCTATCTCTAAAATTGTTGGAACTTAGTGTACAGTTTGATTTAATTATTGAATAATTACGACTTGCAACTTTTTGTGTTGTTTTGTGTTTTAGTCGTATTGGACCTCACCCTACACTAGTATAAAGACTCTAGGAAATTAGTTTGGATATAATGGCTCTCTACTTTGGACTTTTATTCTAGGTCTCCACTTAGTTAGTGTCCAGTTAGGAGTCATGTCTCACCACTAGTGTAATATTGAACATAGCTTAGAACTGAGTTTGTATATCATTATTGACAGGACACCAGGCATCTATATCTTCGTACTAGTATTCTTGCTTTGCTCGAGGCAAGTACATCTACAAACTCATTTACTGTCACTACTAAAATAACCCAGATTAGCGACGTCAGGAGACGTCGCTAAATACGTCGCAGTACGTCGCTAACAATGATTTGCGACGTATTTAGCGACGAAAAACCTACGTCGCTTATAGGCAAGTCGCAGATGGTAATTTCGTCGCCGAACGTCGCTATTTGCGACGCGGCGTCCATTGTCGCTAGACGTCGCAAAATGAGCGACAATGAGCGACGTATAAGTACGTCGCCAACATTGCGACGTAAAGCGACCACTAGCGACGCTTCAAAAGTTTATAAATGATGACGAGGCACGGCATCCACGTGGCCGCGTGGGCAACGTAGCGACGTGTATTAGCGACGTCGAGCGACGTAACGTCGCTAGTTAGCAACGTACAGCGACGTTTGTGTGACGTCGCAGTACGTCGCAGAACGTCGCTATACGTCGCTAATGTTAAAAAATAAAATTAAAAAAATATAATTGATATTTTTGTTATGCTGTGTTTCTGTGTTTACAGTGTGTGTGAAGTGCAGTGTTCGAACCATCGATAGTTTCGCTTACTGTTCTATGTTTTATCTTGGATAGAAAGAGCAACAGTTCAGGGTGCACTTCTCGGAGCTTCCTCTTCACGTCCTTCACCTTCTCGGGAACCTTTACGACGTCCGAGAAAGTGAAGGCCGTGAAAATGAAGCTCTCAGAAGTGCACCCTGAACTGTTGCTATTTCTATCCAAGATAAAACATACAACAGTAATCGAAACTGTCGATGGTTCTGAACACTGTATTTCACATTCACTGTAAACACAGACACACATCATAACAAAAATACACAATATATTTTTTTAAAATTTCGGTAGCATCTCCTTTGTATATCAGATCATCGCTTATAACCCAGCGTAGGTATATTTGTCATCCCGTCGCAGATATCACAGTAAATATCACAATAAAAATAGGAGGCAGTACAAAGTAAATATCAAAGACACACATCCTCACAAACATCCAATAGAGTCAAATAAAAATGGAAGATGATAAAAAGTCTCCCACCAAGTGTATAAACAACAGTGTATGAATAAACAATTTGCCCATAGGGCCAATACATACAAGTCATAAAAAAACCAATAAAATTACTGCGGATCCCTGCCGCGCAACTGGGATAGAATGTAGTCATACTGCTCCTGGGAGAGCTGTACCGTAGGGGCAGTAGGAGGCAGTACAATGTCTGGAGTCGGCGCCGGAGGCAGTGCAGTATCTGGAGTCGGCGCCGTCGATGGACCCGGAGGACGTACCTGCTCTAGCTCTCGCAGTCGCTCACCATGCGCAGCAAGGGCACTCACCACCTTCTCAGTATACTGAGCGACTGAGAGAGAAAGGCTCCTCTGCGATCCGTCCAGCTCGACCTGTCTACGCTCCGTGCGCTGCGTAGTCTCGGTGAGCGTCTGCAAGTTGGCAGCTGCAGCCTGATGCAGACTCATCAGCTCCTGTATACTGCGCTCGACCGCATCAAATCGTCCGGTAACGATCGGAGGGTCGGATCGTCGCTCGACCGTATCAGAAATCTGCTGCTGCAACTCGCGACGCAGCTGCTCGATCTGATGACGAACATCCTCAGCTCGTGACGACGCCTGCGTAGCCGGAGACCGCGCACTGACAGAGGGGGCCCAGGATGACTCCGAAGCCAAATACGCGCCGTAGGATCCCGTACCGTAGTACGTACCCTTCTGAAGACCGCCAACGGCGGTCATCCAGAGCTCGTCCGGCGATGGCTCTGCAGGCGGCTGGGAGGAAGTACCAGCCCTCCCTCTGCTTGCGCACTAGCAGCAGCAGCAGCATCAGCCGCCTCCTTCTGTAGCCGAACAAACTCGGCCTAGAACATGTTTGCTAACGTGTAAGTGTTTACTAAAGTCTATATTGATATCTATTTTCCTGTTTTCTAAATTATAGTCAGTTAATATTAGTTGAATAGAACTTACATATGCCTGCATCGTCCTCTCGTCAATGAAGTCCCCAGCCCTCCGATGGGTGACCAGGAAGACGGTCACCATGTTCGGGTCCTCACCCTTCTTTACCTGTTAAAATATATTATCTATTATTAGTATTAAACATTATATCGAACTATATATAAATTAATGTCCGTCATAGGAAACGTACCAGATGACGAAAATGCTCCGTCATCGGAATGGAGCCGCCACACCACTTACCGGCGCTCGACCGCGCCACCTTGGCCTTCTCAGACCGCTCCTGGTACTGGCGCTCGCTGAATCTAGCCTTCATCGCAGTCCACTGCTCTGGCGTAATCCAACCCTGGATCGGACGTCCGGCGCGATCACGACGCTTCTGGTCGTCGATCGCATCACGGATGAGCTTGGCTATGACGGCAGGAAATTGGCCCTCGATCCTCGCCGCCCGGTGTGGTGGATAGAAATAGGTCCTCTACAAGAAGTAAAATACAAAAGTTGTATAATATACACAAATGATTATTAAAATTTAAAAATAAACAAATTTTTTACCTTGAAGTGGGCGAACCAAAAGGCCTTCCTATCTGCGGGAGCATCTGAGTAGTTGAGCCAAGGCCCACCATAGTTCTGCCTCACAAATGTCCCCAGCTGTCTCTGTACTGCAGAAGGCCGATATCTATACAATAATAATTTTTCATGAATATATATGTACATATAATCATTTGAGAAATATATAATAATTAATTAACTTACTTCATAGGCCCGTCCGTCCAAATCTCCATACGCGTCTCACCCGGGGGAGCGCATGGAGGGTCGCTCTCACCTCCTGCCTGGGCAGGATCAGTCTGATCGCCGTCCTCCATATGATCGGCGTGGGCTCCCTCCATAGAGCCGTCGATAGTAGGAATGCTGGACGGGGGATCAGGGATGCTGGACGCGGGATCAGGAAGGCTGGACGACGAGGGAGGAGTCGCCAATCTGCTAGAACTGCCCTGTCCCGGTAATGGACCGGGAACAGGAAGGCTGGACGACGAGGGAGGAGTCGCCAACCTGCTAGAACTGCCCTGTCCCGGTAATGGACCGGGAACAGAACGGTACACTGGCGTACTCGGAGATGAGGATGAGGGTACGGAACTGCCCTCTCCATCCCCAGCCCGAGGCTGACGGGGCTGCCTAATATATAATCCTCCGCGTCGTCCAGATGGTCTAGTCATACCTGACAATAAAACATATGACAATAAAACAAAAAAAACATATTTATATGATAGACATCACAGATTTTTGAAAAATACCATAGTCAAAAAGTGTCACTGAAGTGTCAATAAAAGTGTCAATAAAGTGTCACTGAAGTGTCACAGATTTATATGATAGAAGTGTCACTAAAGTGTCAAATATGATTATAAAACAAACGTACAGATTTAATCTTGTTAGACCGGTAGTACAGCATGCACCCATTGCGACAGGAATCAATTTTCTCGTATCCCATCCAGAGCGATCTCACCATCCTCTTAGACCGGTAGAAGTCTTTAGGCAACTTAGCACCCGCCGGCAAGATCTCTATAATCAACTCCAACACTCGGTTGTAGCATTCTTGCGACATGTTAAAATCTGACTTAATGCTCAACAGTCTTGTAACCACCTCCAACGGTGAATGATCCTCACAACCAGGATACAATAGAGTCGTTGCATTCTCCAGCAACTCCATGAACTGTGCAGCATCGGCGTTCGGTGCCTCCTCAGGTGCATCATGAATGAAACTAGGCCCCGCAGCGTCGAAAACCATGTTCACGCACCCGTCGTCGTATGCATGATTATCTGAAACAAAATTAGGTCCCGCATGCATATACGGCTCAACGTAAGGCTCCGGCTCTGATGCTAAAGACACAAGTTCTCCGTGTGCGGTCCACTGATAGTAATTAGGCGTGAAACCCCTCGAGTACAAATGATATGTCACTTCCACTTCTGGATAATATTTCACGTTATGACATTTCACACACGGACACTTAATTTTGGTGCCGTCCATGTACTGAGGGAACGCCTTAGCAAACTGCAGGAACTGCTCTACTCCCACTATGTATTCATCCCGCACACCACACATATCATCAGGACGACGATTGTACATCCATGAACGATTCCGCAAGTAGTAATTCATATCCATTTGAAAATAATTCTGCAAAGATGGACACACATTATCCAACAGGCACAAATTCGTATATAATGTCTTATTATGGGACACACATTAGTAGCGGACAGTTACTAATAACAATGATATTGACCGATACCGATACGACTTGGCATGTTCCGATCCGATACAGACCGATACCAAATATTGACCGATACCGACATTGGCATGTTCCGATACTATACAGACCGATACCGATACCAAATATTGACCGATACCGACATTGGCATGTTCCGATACCGATACTATACAGACCGATACCGACATTGGCATGTTTCGATACTATACCGACATTGGACAGTTACTAATAACAATGATATTATCCAACAGGCCGATACCGACATTGGCATGTTCCGATACTATACCGACATTGGACAGTTACTAGACTACACTTCACTTACACCTCTGAATGACTTTGGCTCAAACCAGCCAAAGCTAGTTCAACGAGAGCTCCAAGAAAAAAATGGCTCTCCTCCCACAAACCACAATGGAAACTATACTTGAATAATGCACTCTATTCATTTGGGACTATTCCAGGTGTCCAAATTATAAGCAACCCTATATACATGGTACGAATTTCCAACATGTGACATTCATCCATAGCTACTGTTTAATTATTTCATTCGGGGTTCTATTATGTGTGAAATATGCAAGACGCAAGTTACATTCCGGATGGACTTTTATATCAAATTGGCGTTTCTAAAACACTAGTCCAAAACATGGAAATCTTTTATTTTCCTGTATCTCTGTTTGTTTGTCATGTATATTTAGAATCTGTCTAGGACTCTAGACTAATGACATTCTTCTTGATATTGGTTTTATGCACATTAAAAATACACTTTCTCAGCTACTATCTCTCCCCTCGTTTTAGGCATACTTTGATTCTTCACATCTTCCAGACCTAATTTAGAGCATATATATATAGTTTAAGAAAATCAAGAAAATAGCATCTTAAGTCATTTATAATTCCAAGAAAAGGTGTGGTATTGTGATTGAAATACATTTTTGCTAAGGTCCAGAGTTCCGATCACATTCTATCAATATGTTACGTTTCATATCTCAAGGATTTTTTCTATCTATACTACTATATAATAAGAAAAGTTGAGGCTTCACCGTAATTTTTTTTTTGTTCCAAACATATCCTTGTTTATGTTAACTGAGTAAAATTGTTCATTAAGTTTAAAAAGGACAAGTAGGTAATTATATATAGGAAAAAAATTAAAGAGAGATTGTTGTTTATTCTTTCCGAGTAGTATGAAATGCACATGGAAATCTTTTATTTTCTAAATACAAGACGCAAGCTGTAAGGGAAAACCCAAAACATGTCCAAGGATCGTGTCAGTGTCCAAGGGTCGTGTCCGTGTCAGTGTCAGTGTCCAAAACACGCACACACAGTGTCTGTGTCCAAAATTTCGAGTTTGTGTGTGTGTGTGTGTGTGTGTGTGTGTGTGGGTGGGTGTGTGTGTGTGTGTGGGAGAGAAGGAGGAGGAGGAATTAGGTTAGGGTTTACCGCCGGAGAGGAGGAGGAGCTCCAGGAGGAGGAGGAGCTCGACGGGGGGGGGGAGGGAGTCGACGGGGGGGTGGAGGGAGTCACCGCGGGGGAGGGAGTCGCCGGGGGGAGAGGGGGAAAAAAATTTCGAGTTTCGATTTTTCGAGTGAGGGGGAAAAGGGAGTCATGTGCCCTAAGTAAAAAAGTTAGCGACGTCCACTGTTGACGTCGCTAACCGTCGCAATAATTTTAATATAAGCGACATATTTTCTTAATATGTCGCTGAACGTCGCTATTCAGCGACATACTTTATCTAGTGTCGCCGAACGTCGCTATTCAGCGACGTATTGCGACGGTAATAGGAAGGAGTCGCTATATTATATAGTTAGCGACGTAATTTCATTCCGTCGCTAAACGACGTCGCTAATAGAGCATATTTTAGTAGTGTGTCTTTTAATGCTAGAACATGTATTAACCTTGTTAAACTACTGATCCTTAAGGTAGCAAGCTATGTCTTCACATGTTGTATTACTTACAGTACCTGACATGCTTAGGACAGTTCTTATATCTTCACATGTTCCTTACTGGTTCTCAGTACATGTTTCACTATGCTTTATCCTACTCGGAGTATTCACATGTTTCATACTGTTCCCAGTACCGGCCATGCTTATATTACTTCCAGTATCTCTCACATGTTTTTACTGTTCTCGTATCTCTCACATGATAGAATATGGGTTATGGGGAAACTATAGTTGAGTACGTGATCATGCCCCCCTACTCGTACGTACGTACCGAGCAAGGTTGACATTTTATGTATACCTTCTCGTAGGCGCACCAGCTGTATCTATACGTATGTACAACTATCGCTTATTTTACTTGTACGGAAGTACATTTTAGATACTTGTACCACAGTACATTTTACACCTATTGACCGATCACGTACCTGCTACAGTTTTAAACATTACATATACATCTGTCTCTATGACATATGTATCCTTGCTATGATAGATTATGAGTCACATCATGATTCCAGATATGCCATGTTCCATATGTTACTATGATACTGTGATCCCAGTTGTACCATGAGGCCATGTTTCTAGTATTTCCTGTTTTATAGACTTATCACACCATATTTCTTATTGTACATCTCTTTCATTATATGTTTAGTACTTTAGTTGTAGAGGTTGTACTTGCTCCCGTCCTGACAGGATAACGTTGTAGGTTCACTTTTGGAGGATGAAATGTTATGTGTTACATATTATGGCACTGATTTTGAGGACCTGGCCTTAGCTCCAGAAGAGTCCCCAGCGGGGAACCTTGCTTAGTTATTTTTCTTGTGTTTTGAGACTAGACTTTGTCTATACTTATATTTGGATACTGGACTTTGTCTCCAGTTAGATACTTTGGTTATGTATTATTAAGTCTGTGCTCATGTTACCTTCGCTTATAGATGCTGTGTTGTGATGAACTTTAAATTTGATTTTAGAACTGTTAGCTGCTTAGATTCTTTATTGTCTATTCTTAGAACAGCTTACTACGCTTTGACCAAGCGTAGGCTGGACATGGCTCGGCCCGGCCCAACAATTTGGGTATCGGGTCGTGACATATTTTTTTGGCGGCCCATGCAGGTCTCGACTTAAGTTGTTTGGTTACGTTATTGTACCAAGCATGCCTGCAATTAGGATCTAGGACAACTTGTTAACACTAGGGATAAATATTTAGAACACCTAGAGGATTACTAGGATTGCAACATAGGAAAACTCATCACAGCATAGGACCGTTTACTGTATTTAGTATCTTGTTTGAAATTCAGTATGTTACAATTTAGACCAAGTTTGTACCCTTGGGATGACCCCTGAGGATCTCACTCTAATCTTATCTTGAAATCTGTTTTCACCTGTTTCCATTGCTATTCCTTAATTTGTTGTTGAAATCGATTTCTGATTTTCGTTGTTGACTTTGATCTTGCATCGTGATAAATTTTATGGATCGAATTATGATATATCCTGATAAGGTAAACGTCTGCTTTATTTATGGAGTTTAGAATTTATCGCAGCCATATTAGCTGGTATGACAAAAACATAAAGCCTGATTTCGGATATACTATCCTATTCATAGAATTTAGATTTTCTCGCAGCCAAACCGGTTGGCGTGGCGAGGATTCTAGATAATATGATTTTAGGGAGTATACCTTAGTTATGACTCTATCGTTTATTGCATCTAAGCTTACTGGTGGGGCGAAAATTCTGGCAACATGATTTCAGGAAGACGTATATGGTTATCAGATCATATCTCAACTTGGTTCACTTTGTTATGACCGAATGAGAAAGAATAAATTTTTATTATTATTATTCCTTCCCGTCTTGATCAACTCTGATCTATCTACATCTACAACTAGGATTATAGGTTCTCTAAGACTCTCCAACATGATTGTTTTCATGTTCTCTTTTTGGACATAATTATTTTTGTGTTCCATCTTTCCTATGACTTGACTAAACTCTTTTTCGTTAACCTCTTTGGTAATTCTTCTCGTTATACATCTCGTTGTCTTCGTACCATTCTTGAAAATATTTCGATAAACTTTTCTGTCTTGCTTGACCCTTTAACTTGTTTGGACACTGTTATGGATTGCTTGACCCAGTCTTAGGCCTTGTTACCTTCTATTTGATAGACGACCGAAATAGCCAAACCTTGTTGACTGATCCTGTAGTATAACTATAAATGTATTGTGTGATTGTGATAAGTACTTTTTCTAGGGATTGGTTAGATTAAGTTTATAGGACGGGTATGGGTGACTGACTGTAGTAGACTTGGAAACCATTAAGAATGATTGTATTGATAGTATGACTTGATGATAGGGTATCTAAGATGGAGAAATGAGATAGTATATTATTGTGACTATGGATTGAGGATTAGGATCTTGTGCTTAGCAGTTTGAGGATTTAGCATTTGTAGAATTTTGGTTGGTTACCTCTAGCTAATTACATGTGATTAGAGGGTAGATCGATATGTGGAATGGTATATAATGAGTTAGAATGGGATATAATATTGCATACGAGACGGAAAGATATCAGTTAAAAAGACATGGAACAAGACAAAGACATATGTAAATTGATAATTAATAAATCGGGAGTTTTGAAATCGAGGATTTATATTCGGAGGACTTGTTGAGTATATAGAAGGAGGCCCTACGCCAAGGATAAGAATTGAACGTATGATTTCAAGGAGAAATTGTAGGAAAGGATTGACGACAAATGATGCTAAGGAACTGTAGATTGATAGAATATGGATACTTAGGATATGATAAGGAAATCAAGTATTTACAATTGAGGTTGGAAATATGGTTGATGATTGAGCATTTTAGGCTTATAAACATGCCCAGAGAATGACCTATAGTTTAGGGTATACATAAATGTTTCATGTTAGTATGGAGGATTCTAAAGGATATATGACGTAGTTTATGGTAGAAGGACTTTGTTGAACCTGAACCAAAAAGATTGTAAAGAGAAACAGAAGAAATGATTACAAGGATAGCAGATTGAGTATCGTAGCCAGAGCAGCTACATGTTATAGTTTGACCGGTTGGATGATTTTTAATTTCGAGGACGAAATTCTTGTAAGGTGGGTAGGATGTAAGCCCCCTGAATTTCAGGGCTATTTTAAAATTTTCTAAATAAATTATTTTCGATAAGTGTTTTATTATTTAATTATTTTTGATCATTAATGTACCTTCCCGTAACTTTGACTTCTGGAGCGTCAGGGATACCAATCTCTGTAAACTCTCTTCACGAGTTTTAAAGTAGACAAGATTATCTTCGTTTTGATATATCGTGTCCCACTTAAATTCGTTCCCTTGTGCTCTTTTTGTATCGCGCAACTTCGGGTCAACTTAGACCAATTAATCATTGAATAATTATTCCCACTTTTATTTTTTATCGTCGTTTGCACGTCACCGTGACTTTTAATTTAGGAGCACCAGACCAGTCATTTTCTCAGAACCAACTTCTCATGAATGATCTACTCGAGACGCTCTCCACCCATGACCTTCGTGTCCCACTCAGACACTCCATTTTGTGCTCTATTTTCTTCGCACAACTTCCGGGTCAATTTAGGCCGATTTATTTTCTACCGTGAAACCTGATTTAATTTCCAATTTAATTTCGGGACCCGACATCGATCCAACCCAGTCGCCCCAAAGTATGGACGTGGCCCATACGAAGCCTACTACCCACATGAAACTTGTGTCCCATTTGTTTGAGTCCCCGCATGTTATTTATTTATCCATGATTATAAATTCCTATTTTAATTCAATTATTGCACCCGGTCCGATTTTGACTCGACCTGGCTCGACCGAACCCGAACCCAAGCTCCACGTTGCCCTTTCATGACTGCCCAAATACCTTACATAATTTTCCTATTTTTTTTATTTTAAATATCTATTTATTCTCTCTCTATTCTACAAATATCTCATTTAATATCTCTTTTATATGTATATACATATATATGTATATATCCCTCTCTTACTCTCTCTCTCCAAACACCACATCACCCACTCCCCTCTCTCTTTACAGCAAGAGGACAACCCCCCCCCCAAACCGACCTCCTTTATCTCTCTCTCTCTCCCATTCAAATATCTCTCTCTCTCTCTCTCTTTATATTATATACATACATACACCTCTCTCTCTCTCCTCTAAACTACACACACACACTTCTCCCCCCCTCACTCGACCGACTCCCCCCCCCCCCCCGGCCGAGCACTCCACCAGCCACCACCTCCTTCACCATCTCCTCCTCCCCGACTCCTCCTCCTCCTCCCTAACACATCACCACCACCATCAACTACTTCATCACCATCATAACACCATTACCATCACCATCATAACCACCTTCACCACTCTAACCACCACCACCACCACCGTCCGCTCGGCCCCGACCACCGCCGCGTCGCGCCAGGCCGGCGAGCACCGCCCCCGCGCAACCACAGCAGCCGCAGCAGAGTTCGCAGCAGCATGCAGGCGCACGTGCGCGCGCGCGCGGGCCGCCGTTGTGTGCCGTCGCGCCGCCGCACGGCGCTGCCGTCGCCGTGGCCGGCCCTCCACCGGCTGCGCGCAGGCTGGGCGACCTTCCTGTGGCGGCCACCGTCCTCCGGGACGCGCCGCCTAGACGTTTCGTGCGTTTACGTCGAAATCCCGCCGTGACGCGCGATTTCAAACTTCAGAATTCGCGTCTCGGGACAGCAACTTCGCGCACGTTTTCTGGGAGATCCGACCGTTGGATCGGCGAACTCCTTACTCCTTCGCAATCTTGGTATATCTATCTTCACTCCTGTCAATTTTCGTCCGTTAATTATGTCGTTTGATACCTCAAAACTGGCCACCAAGTTGACGTTTTAAATTGAACTGTTTTTGGACAGTTTCGTGACGCCAACTTCGCGGGTTCGTATCTTCGTCGTCGCAGCTCCGTTTTGTGCACCGTCAGTTCTGGTGCATAGCTGGTATAACCCTCTTCCTGCCTATTTAGGTTTCATTTCATTATAAGCACGTTTGGTTGGTTGAATTCGACACCAAAGTTGGTCGTCCGAATTATTTAAATTGCACTTGTTAAATTCCAATTTTGAACCCGGGACTCCGGATTCAATTTCTGACACCACCAGTAGACTCGTGGCATCGTTCTGGCATGTTTTTTATATAAAATTTGCTTGATTTGGAGGACGTGGGCCCTGGCACGCATTTCGGTGCAAAGCGGGTCCCACTTTTTGAGTCAACGGGTCACTTTGAGATCGGCTCATCGGAATCCAATTCCGGATATACCGTTGAGTTTGTATCGTCATTATGGACTCGTTGACATATAATTTGCTGAATTTTGAAGCCATTTGCTCCGGCACGCATTTTCGTGCAAACCGGATACCAAGTGTCGCGTCAACATATCATTTTGAGATCGGCACATCGGAATTCCATTTTGGACATACCGTTGGGTTCGTATCATCATTCTGGATTCGTGAACATATAATTTGCTAGGTTTTGTAGACTTCTATCCCGACACGCTTTTCGGTGCAAAGTGTGTCCAACGGCGGACATCATTTTGACCCGAAATTACGGTTTTGCCCCTGTGTCCAAATTGGACTTATGGGTAGGCTATCCTAGCTGATTTGACCGTTCTGGACACGTTGGGGATATTTATTTTATCATCCGACAACATCTGTAGATTTTGATTATGTATTATCCTTAATTTATAATTAATTATTTTTCTAGATATTGTTACTTTCTGGTTTTGAATTTTTATATATATTTTAATTGCTGTAAAAATCTTGAAAAAATGGTATTTAAATATTATGTTAATTTAGCTAATTTATTATAATTTTTCTAGCATTTAGTAAGTACTTTTGGTATTTTATAAAAATAGAAAACAGAACTCATTTTCAGTATATTATGTTTGCTGATTTTAATAAATATTTATGAGGGTTTATAAATTCCAGAAAAATTAGTATAAATTTCTATAATTAACAAGGATCATTTTGGTACTTTATTTTATATATAATTTAGCTTTTTGTCTATCTCTAAAATTGTTGGAACTTAGTGTACAGTTTGATTTAATTATTGAATAATTACGACTTGCAACTTTTTGTGTTGTTTTGTGTTTTAGTCGTATTGGACCTCACCCTACACTAGTATAAAGACTCTAGAAAATTAGTTTGGATATAGTGGCTCTCTACTTTGGACTTTTATTCTAGGTCTCCACTTAGTGTCCAGTTAGGAGTCATGTCTCACCACTAGTGTAATATTGAACATAGCTTAGAACTGAGTTTGTATATCATTATTGATAGGACACCAGGCATCTATATCTTCGTACTAGTATTCTTGCTTTGCTCGAGGCAAGTACATCTACAAACTTATTTACTGTCTTTTAATGCTAGAACATGTATTAACCTTGTTAAAATACTGATCCTTAAGGTCGCAAGCTATGTCTTCACATGTTGTATTACTTACAGTACCTGACATGCTTAGGACAGTTCTTATATCTTCACATGTTCCTTACTGGTTCTCAGTACATGTTTCACTATGCTTTATCCTACTCGGAGTATTCACATATTTCATACCGTTCCCAGTACCGGCCATGCTTATATTACTCCCAGTATCTCTCACATGTTTTTACTGTTCTCGTATCTCTCACATGATAGAATATGGGTTATGGGAAAACTGATAGTTGAGTACGTGATCATGCCCCCTACTCGTACGTACGTACCGAGCAAGGTTGACATTTTATGTATACCTTGTCGTAGGCGCACCAGCTGTATTTGTATGTATGTACAACTATCGCTTGTTTTACTTGTACGGAAGTACATTTTAGATACTTGTACCACAGTACATTTTACACCTATTGACCGATCACGTACCTGCTACAGTTTTAAACATTACATATACATCTGTCTCTATGACATATGTATCCTTGCCATGATAGATTATGAGTCACATCATGATTCCAGATATGCCATGTTCCATATGTTACTATGATACTGTGATCCCAGTTGTACCATGAGGCCATGTTTCTAGTATTTTCTGTTTTATAGACTTATCACACCATGTTTCTTATTGTACATCTCTTTCATTATATGTTTAGTACTTTAGTTGTAGAGGTTGTACTTGCTCCCGTCCTGACAGGATAACGTTGTAGGTTCACTTTTGGAGGATGAAATGTTATGTGTTACATATTATGGTACTGATTTTGAGGACCTGGCCTTAGCTCCAGAAGAGGCCCCAGCGGGGAACCTTGCTTAGTTATTTTTCTTGTGTTTTGAGACTAGACTTTGTCTATATATTTAGATACTGGACTTTGTCTCCAGTTAGATACTTTGGTTATGTATTATTAAGTCTGTGCTCATGTTACCTTCGCTTATAGATGCTGTGTTGTGATGAACTTTAAATTTGATTTTAGAACTGTTAGCTGCTTAGATTCTTTATTGTCTATTCTTAGAACAGCTTACTACGCTTTGACCAAGCGTAGGCTGGACATGGCTCGGCCCGGCCCAACAATTTGGGTATCGGGTCGTGACATGTCGTGAAGATGATAGATAATTACAACGAAATGAATCTTGATGTGTGCAAGACTTGATTCTTATTTGAGTTCGGATAACGACAGTAATTGCAACGAATTTAAGATTATGAGAAAGGAAGATGTTCAAGTTATGCATATCGACGATGGTATTGAGGCGTATCAAAGACGATATGCAATAACTCGGGGATACTCTGATCGAATGAACAAAAATTATATTGAGCATTGTTGTTGGACGAATAAGATGCAAGTTAAGTTGAAGGTAGTTTGGGTGATAACAGTAGGAAAGCTTCGAAGAATTTAAGAGTCGATGGATGTTACTCGGAAGAAAACGGAAGTGATTGATTGCTTCGCGGATCACCACTATGTTGACATCTTGTCTTGAGCGAGCGCAACACCAGCCTCGCACATGCGTCACGTCAAATTTGAACGATCATTCTGCGTGAGCGCTGGTATGGTGATTCATCCAGCGGGGATGATCGAACTTGTGAGGCGTGGCAAATTTGATATGGACATGTGGTTTGATGCGAAGGTAAAATTAAGGATTGTGCGTTATTGTTGACGGTAGTATACGAGTGATTCGAGTAGCAGCGGTGCATCAGTTGCGCGGGGGATGGATAAATTGCAGATTGGTAAAGTATGTCGGATTGGGTAAAGCCCCATAGGAAGTGTCGGGAATTGATTTGGCTCCACGATAGGATATAGCATGGTTCGTCGTAACTGTCCCTCGTTGATGATCTTCAATTATCGAGCGTAGTTTCGGGGCAGATGACCCTAGAAGACTTGACCGCCAAATCAAGTGAATGTTGAAGTCCCATAGGATGACCTAAAGAAGTCGCATAATAAATATTGTTGAGGATAAGGAATGATCGAGTATATGTTGAGAAACGTGCCTAGTATAGTGATGCGGTAAGGCGATTGCAAGAATTCTGCAATGCGCGAGAGTGACGAATAGTAGGACGACCCTAAGAGTTGTGTCGTAGATCGGTTGAGTAACGGTTAGGCTATGTGTATTGAGCGCGCCATCTATGTTGCGAACGAACTAGTCGCTTGATTGAGAATTAAGTAAAAGGATTCGTACTCGGTCGAGAATAGGAGATTGGCGTATCGTAAGAGACCTTGGGTCGAAAAGATTGTTGCCTTTGAGCATAGTAGACTCAAGTTGACCTCTTGTGTCGGGAGAGATTAAGCACAATATCTGGATAAGTTACCTAGCGGGGGTAGCCCCAGACGTGATGCATAGGCAGTTCGAGAATATGAGTCGTGTTGGGATAATTGTGTGCGAGACTTAGTACGGATTGTAGACAAAGGATTTGTGACATGTTGACATAGTCCATGTTGTTAAGGCTAAATGTTACGAATGATTGGATGAAAGACTTGGATCATGCGAGAGATAGGAAACGGTTGGACGAGTAGGCATTACGGAGAATTGTTGCGATCGGATGCGCAATGGCTTGCTGCAATGCATGCGTTAGATGGCCGTCGAGAGACTTATGAGATCGAAGTTACGGGTTTGAATCAAGTTATGTGCAGAGATGTATGGAAGAGGATCGCATGTTATGGGATGATGCATACGAGAATTATTTGGGAATAGGCGCTAAGATATAACTAAGTCGAATACAGAATAATTAGTGATTGAGGATTTAAGTCGAGCCTGTCATGTTTGTCCCGATATCCTACAACTGAGCTTGGCTGAAATGCATATATTGGTGGGACGCCTAAAATATGTGTATGATCCAAACTAAGTTGTATGATTCCAACGATAGTAGTACGAGATCGTGAAGCGATCTATGCGAGGCACTTGGATTAAGTGTTGGTTTCGGTTCGAGGACGAACCTGATTTTGAGTGGTATATTATGTAATGCCCCGCTCCGCATCGGTGCATTATGATGAGTCGTTGACTCAAAGAGTTACGTTGACCCGATGAGGTATCGATGCGAATCGATGCAAGTGTTGCGTTGGCCAAAGGTAAGCTTTGAGTCGGTTGGAATCTATGAATCGAATCAATGCAAAGGATAAGTCCCGTTTGAGCAAGTGCTGATTTTAGTTGATCTGACGTGCAGGCTATGCTTTTACGCTGGACGATAAGACGTCGGCATTTTGCCTTATGCAATGAAGTGTCCGCGAAACCAAATCGTGGTCTTGCAACGGAATGTGGCATGGACGCGATAGGCCAAATCAACCAAGTAATTCAAAGGAATGGCTAAGTCCGGGAGTTAGCTATGCGATCGAGTTATGGAAGCGAGACGCTTCAATCGGCAAAACAGCAAGGCGTATCGACTTAAGGTGGGGGGTTCTTGACTCTCTTCCTATTCCTTCACGTCTAATAAAATATGTTATGGTATGCGTAATATGTTATCGAGTTAGCGAGCGTGTCTCGGCGAGTAAGTGTCCAAGTATGTGTCGAACACTAAGATAGAACATTGAGCAATCGAACAATTGAAGCGACATGCATCAAGTGCACGGGTCGCGGTAGGGCATGACGGTAGAACATTGAAAGACAATATCGAGATGTGCATCATGTACACGGCTCCGAGAACATTGAACTCTAGGCGTAGAACATTGATTATGTGCTGAGCGTGCCTTCGCACACTTATGTACGAAAAGACTAAGTAACTACGGAAGTAGGCTATGAGAATAACTTACGAATGGTACGCGCTGAATATGAGTACGAGATGTCTAAGCCGTTGGGCGTCGTGCATCAATATGGATGTGTTGGGGCATAACACCGACGGAGTTCCCCATATGAATGGTGGATTATGTTTTTGAGACGCAAATATGTTTATGGCACGGGAAACCGTTTATAGTACGGGAAACCGTTTATGTGCGAGACTATGTTTATGGAATACGAGATCGGTTGGTATGCTATGGATTATATGCTATGGTACGTATTGTATGGTCAATGGACTCGGATTGCCCGTACACGGGTGCGACTGTCACGCCCCGACCCGGAATCACCCGAATCATCGTCCTCGCAGAGGGCGTAATGCCGCACGAGCCTGGAGTTGCGCTCGTGCAAGGCAAGATGACAAGTTCTCAAATGGTTATCTTTTGATTCGATATTAACAACGAAAGAAAAACAGAGTATGCGAAACAATTCTCTTTATTGATATTCGAAACTGAGATTACAAAGGCTTTCGATAGCCTAACAATACATGCCAAATTGGCTACAACACTCAGGTTCTCTCTTGTCCACAAAGGATTTCACCGTTCCATACATCATGCTGTCTATATCTCGGCCGCATCAATCCAGTTGCATAGTCCGAGCGTCAAGCGATCGCACGCTTCAATACGCTTCGGCATTTCCAAGCCTCAACGCGTTCAAGCAACGCTTCGCCGCGAGCCATCCATTCCCTGCACCCTGCATGAAGCTGGGGGAGATCAGTACGTTCGTCCTCCCATGTACTGAAACAAAGATCTTTCTTTCCAGACCGACATTTTAATATTCATGTTGAATCATACAACTTAGCTTATGATCTTGCTATGTTCTCCTTAGGGTCAATTTCATGGCATATTCGAAAGCGTAAAGCATGTTAGCATGGCAAGCATGTTATCGAATTGAGTAGACAAGCAAGCAATCTCATGTTTGATTCGTGGCGCGACTTACCAAGTCGACGCACTCGCCCTTGTTCCGACGCAAGGTGAATACGCCTATCCGTTTTTTCCTGTCATGTTATAAGTGCCCTCTATTCGGATCCGTCCGTGCAGGATATACGCATACCTTGCACTTCCAAACCCATCGCCCTTAACTATATGAAGGTCACTAGCTTGTCAAGCTAGAATGGACTTATATTATCAAATCGAAACATAAGACGATGTTAACTCCGTGCGGTTGCTAACCAACATCAGAGGCCATCGAAATAATCGCAGCAAGTTGCGTAACACATCCACCATAAGGTCGCTACCCTGTCTGGTCGAAGTGGCGCCAATAATACTCAAACGAATCCCTCATAGGCCGAACGGTCCCAGCGCCCTGGCGCGCCGCGTTCGAGGGAACACCCATGTACGGGCTTTTATATCTTTAAGTCCATTTGACCATTTGACCATGCAACGAATCTTATATTTCATACAACCAAGCAAGTTCGCTTATCGCTATTTCAATTGGCACAACGCCCGAATGTCCTCAACGAACGCCCGAAGGCCATGAACATTTCGAAGGGCACCATGCCGCATTACCCATCTCGTATTTCCTTCGTTAACTTTCTATGTTCTTACGTTTCGTACTTCGTTTCAATGTTTCCATGGCATCATGCCTCAACTCAATGCTCGTCAACCGAACGACCCGAAGGTCCCGAACACCTTTCGAGGCATTATGTCATATCCGACAGTTCCGCCACATTCATGCCACAACTGTATTCTTTCGTAACGAAGCCATCTTTATTATCTCGTGTACGCAGGCACGTTTCGATCGTATTTTCGATGTTCTATGACTTAGCATTCAATGTCCGTGGCTTGCGCGCTAGGGCGCTCGCCTATTGTCTTTCAATGTTCTAGCCGTTCTAACTCGTGCGCGAAGGCACGGTATGGTTCGTGCACTAAGGCACTCGCCGAGTACAGTTATCCCATGTTATTGCGGCTTGCGCACCGAGGCGCTCGCCTTAGCGATATCTAATGTTCCGTAGCGACTTGTGCATTTGATGCACGTCTCATTTCAATTGTACTAACTTAGTGTTCGACACACATTATGATTTACTTCCGATCGGACCACGCCCGTGGCGTCGATAGGTTAACTTTTAGCATACAATGATATATTTGACTTATCGAATGAAGGAGTAGAAAGAAGTCAATCCTCCCACCTTGAATCGATTTACCTTCGCCGTTTCGCCGAGCCGATGCGGCTCGATTCCCTAACTTTGTTGCACGGCCACTCCTGACTTAGCCATTCGAGCACTTCGTGCTTCTTTGAATCATACGTCCGATTTGCCTTAGCGTGCCCAAGTCTCAGCCCGTCGCAAGGCGTCAATTTGGTTCCGCGGACCCCTTACTAAATATTGCCGAAGATCGACCTCTAATATTTTTGCGTCAAAGTATAACCTGCACATGAAACCAACTAAAATCATTACTTGCATCGATTTGGACTTGTGCCTTGGTCGATTCGATTTCTTAGAATCTTCGAGCCGATTCAACGCACTCATCCTTCGGGGCAACGCGGCGCTTCGCATCGATTCACTCGATGCATTCTTCGGGACGAGACAACTCTTCGCATCGACTTAGTTCGATACGTTTCTCGGGACAACGTAACTTTCGTATCGATTCGCATCGATACGCAATCGGGTCAACGCTACTCTTCGAGTCAACGACTCAGCATAATGTACCGTGCGGAGCGGGGCATTACAGCGGCTTCCCTCGAACGGTTACGCCGGGGCACCGGGACCGTTCGGCCTAGGAGGAAATTATGTGTGGTATTTATGGTGCAAATTCGGACGGATTGCGACCATCCAGTGCTGTGATAAGCTATGATATCCGTAAGTTTGGGATCCTTCGGATACTGGGCTAGCAACCCATATCGAAGCGATTGTAGGCTTACACATAAGAGATGCCAAGTCCATTACGGTGCGAAGCACCGTGACCTTCATATAGATAGGGCCGGTGGGCTGAGATGAGAGTTGGATGCAGGCGCAGGGCCTGCTACCCTTATGCATATGTTTATGTTTACGATTGGTTGGTTTCGTGAATCGTATGATTGCGTATGTTAAGTTCTAACCAGTGCAGGCTAAGAAAAATGGGTCGGAGACGAGCACGAACACTATGATTATGTTTCAGATTATGCCTAACTGTATCTGCTGCAGGAACACGATATGGGACACCATTATTTTAAGTTGCTATGTTGAGTATTGTCATGAAACTGATCCTAAGGCTAAATAGAAAGATCACCAATTAAGTGCATGTTTCACTAAAATGACTTAGTGTTTGGTTTGGGTACGAGCGGGTTTTGATCAGTACGAAGCGAGGACGAAAGCACTAATCCCCCACTAGTTTATGTGCAGGCTCAGGTTATGATCGGCTCGGGGCGGGACTTGGCTTGGACGTGCCGAGGCATGGAGTCCTTGGCGTTCAAGAGGAGCTTCCGCATATGCGTTCGGACTTGCGACATGGAGATGTTCGGCCGAAGACTACTTGGTGGCTATAAAGAGGTATAATATATGGAACAATGTAATCCTTTGTGAGCTAGAGAGATCATGAGCGTTGTAGCCAATTGGCATATATGTTGGCTATTCAGAGCCTTTGTAACCTTCAGTTCAATATTAATAAAGAGATTCTTATGTTATACTCTGTTTTCCTTCCGCTGCTTATGTTATCAATTTGAGACAAACACTATGTGAATCTGTCATCTTGCCTTGCACGAGCGCAACTCCAGGCTCGTGCGGCATCACGCCCCAGCGAGGACGGTAATTCGGGTCAAATCTAGCGAGGACGAGCGATTTCCCGGGTCAGGGCGTGACATTCTGGTGGAAACCAAAAACAACCACCACCTTCCCAAAAAGAACTTCCAATTCCTCAACTTTTGGACCGACCACCCGCAGTTCTCCAACATCGTTGCAGAAGCATGGAACAGCCAGGATTCCCCCAACCCTCTCACTCGGGTTAGTAACAAGCTCAAAGCCACCAGGAAAGCCCTTTCCAATTGGAGCAAACAAGCCTTTGGGAATATTTTCCAAGCGATCCGCGTCGCCGAGGACGACGTCGCCCGAGCAGAAGCTATATTCCTAACCGATCGATCCCCTACGGCCAGGAGTGCCCTGAACCTTACCAAGGCCATGCTCAAATTCAGACTCAAAGTTGAGACCGATTTCTGGAAACAGACAACCAGACTGAAATAGGACAGCGACGGGGACAAGAACTCTAAATATTTCCACGCCTGCGTCAATGGCAAAAGAAACAAACTATCGATTCATCATATATCAGACGAGCACGACATCATCAGAACTGACCACAAGGGTATCCAAGAGGCGGCCGCCGATTACTATGCTAATTTGTTTTCCAAGGAAACGATCCACAAAGACTCATCATTCCTCGACCAAATTTCCACCATCATCAACGACGCCGACAACGCTTTGTTGGAGCGCCCCCCCCACTACCAGAATAAGTCGTTTTAGCGACGCATAAAGACGTCGCTAAAACAAAAAATTACGTCGCTAAATTATTTAGCGACGCATTATCGACGTTTTTTGATAGTCGCTGAAATGTAAGTCGCTAATCACCGAAACGTCGCAAAACGTCGGCAGTAGCGTCGTTTACCGACGTATAATTACGTCGGTACATTGCCGACGTCTACCGTCGTAACGTCGGTGGATTACCGACGTATTACTGCGTATCGCTACGCGTCGGTAAATTACCGACGTACTACCGACGAAAAGTCGGTGGTTTAGTGACATGATCAAAGTCGCTAAACGTCGGTAAACCATGGAAATTCCTGGGAAAAGTGGCGACGTACACCGACGTTTTCCGACGTTCTCCGACGTTTTATAACGTCGCTAAAATGTCGATAAACTGAAAATATTGCATATTTACCGACGTTTACCGACGCAAACTTACGTCGGTGTCTGTCGGTAAACGTCGCTAAAACTGCAAAAAAAATAAAAAATAAAATACAGAATGTCCATTTCTCCCTGCAGTTTAAAAAGATAACCATTTCTCACTGTAGAATAGGATCCAAAACAATCACAGAATGTCCATTTCTCGCTGTACACAACTAACCAAGTTTGTATACTTGACGTCGATAATTGCGAATAACCAAATATCCAAATAACCAAGTTTACAACAATCACACAACTAACCAAATAACCAAATAACCAAATATCCAAATAACCAAGTATCCAAATAACCAAATATCCAAATAACCAAGTATCCAAATAACCAAATATCCAAATAACCAAGTATCCAAACAACCAAGTATCCAAATCTACACAACCAATAAATGTCCAAGTCACAAAGAATGAAACAAACACAGAAACAGTCCTAACTAGGACTACTAGAAATCTAGTGCAGAAGGGGCACCGCCGCGACGAAGGGATACAAACAACTCATACTCCTCACGTGAAATCGATACCGATGGAGGCAGTGACGTCGGTGGAGTCGGTGTCGAAGAAGATGGCGGTGGAGGCGGCGGAGTCGACGACGATGAAGGCGCACCCGGAAGACTAGCACGCTCCAACGCTGCAAGTCGCTGGTGGTATGCATCCATGATAGATAACATTCTTCACTGCTCTCGACCATCGACTCCTGCGCCAATCTCATCCTCTCGGCCATGGTCGTCTGTCCTGTCTGCAGCTCCGTGACCGTGCGCTCTAACCCTCCAACGGTGCGCTCTGTCCTCTCAGTCGTCTCTATGAGGTCCATAATGCCGCGGTCGAGCGCATCCAATCGTGCTAGCAGCGCAGGATCGTCCGTATGGTGCTGAGACTGCTCCTCGATCCGTCGTAGCAGGTCGTCACGGAGAGACTCCATCATCTGGTGGACTCGGGCAGACTCCTGGGACGGCTGTGGACCATGCACACTAGCAGGAGATGTCCTAGAGGACTGGGTCGCAACTAGGGTGCCATAGGATCCCGTACCATAGTACCCCTACGGAGTCCACCAGCAGCGGCAATCCACAGCTCGTCCTCCGACAGAGCTTGAGTGGGCTGCGAGAAGTACCGCCTCTCCTGCATCTGGTGCACTAGCAGCCGCCCGTTCCCGCAGCCTCTAATACTCGGCCTAGAAAGTACTTATTATTACTAACTTCTAATTTCTAATTAATGTACTTATTATTACTAATTTCTAATTAATGTACTTATTATTTCTAATTTCTAATTAATGTACTTATTATTACTAACTACATGAATATTTATTTGCATCATATTTACTAAGTTATATTAAAATTGACACGAAGTATTAAATTAAGATAACGTATTGTAATACTTACATAAGTCTGCTCGGCCCTCTCGTCAATAAGGTCAGCGCCGCGTCGATGGGTGGCCAGAAGACGGTCACCATGTCGGCGTTACCGACCTTCCTTACCTGTAATTAATATATTATCTTAGTAATAATTTATCGATTTTGCATTAAAATAATATTTCTAAAAGAGGAAGACATACCAGATGACGGAAATGTTCTGTCATCGGAATCGACCCACCGCACCACTTCGAGGCATGTTGCCTACCGCCTTGGCCTTCTCCGACTTCTACTTGTACTTTGGGTCCTCGAATCGAGCCTTCATCGCATTCCATTGATCAGGGGTGATCCAACCTTGGATCGACTTTCCAGCACGATCACGATCCTTCTGATCATTGATAGAGTCGCGGATCAGCTTGGCAGCTACGGCAGGAAATATTCCCTCGATAAGCTCAGTCCGGTGCGATGGATAGAAAAACATATCCTAGAAGAAGCGCAAACCAAATATTTATCAGTTATATATAATATACAAAAATTATATGATTCATGTTAAAAGCAAATATTTTAACCTTGAAGCGCGCAAACCAGAAGGCCTTCCTCTCGTCCGGAGCCTCAGAGTGTTAATCCAAGCACCACCATAATTATGCCTCAGCATGTGGCCTAGACGTCTCTGCACCTCTGGGGGACGATATCTATACAAACATATTATATTCATGAAAAAAGTTAAATTATGATAAAAACATAAAGAAAAAAATTATAAACCAAAACACCTACTTGTGGACCGTCGGCCCAGATCTCCGTCCTCCTCTCCTCCGGAGGTGCGCACGCATCATGTGTATGATGCTGGTCGGCCGTCGGCGCCGCACCTCGGCCGTCGCCGCAGCCTCCGCCATCTGCTCATCCGTCTCCAACATCGTATCAGCAGTAGGAACGCTAGACGGGCGATCACTCTCAACAGGCCTGGAACTACTCGTCCCAGGAGATATCCACGTGACGTCGTCCCACCAGGCCCACCTACTGTCCGATATGGAGAGTAATCGGCGACGAGGATCCAGAGCCGGTACCAGAATGAGGTACCGAAGGAAAACTCCGTCCTCTAGCAGTACTGTAGGTAGTACCGGAGGAGAGTGACCTCGTTGTCCCCTTCGGTACGCTCCGCGATGACCTGCCATACCTGATAACAGCATATGATAATACAACAAATAATAGAGACTAGAAATATGAAAGTACAACAAATAATAGAGACTAGATATATGAAAGTACAACAAATAATAGAGACTAGAAATATGAAAGTACAACAAAGACAAGATAATAACCAAGACAACATATGATGATACATTCTACAATAAACATCTAAGTCCAGATAATGTATTCTAGAAGAAACATCTAAGTTCAGATAAGTATATCTCTCTCAATCATCTTCAGAATAATCATCTTGTTCGTCTTCCTCGACCTCATCTTCCTCTTCCTCCTCATCTTCACTTTCATCTTCGCCTTCGTCGGCTTCGTCTTCCTCTTCGGATAATTCTACGTCTTCTACATTATGTGTCGTGTAATGTAACTTCCGTGGAGTCCACATCGAAATATTGGTTACAAGAGGTAGCTCGTCCTCCTGGTAAGCTTTTTCGTCAACATCAAAAGTATCTCTGGCTTTAGTCTTGCATACTGCCCACCAGTCAGACTTCGTTGCTCCCCGTCTCGGATAAGCTGTAAAGTACACGAGCTGAGCCTGAGTTGCTAGGACAAACGGTTCGTAGCCTTGATATCTACGCTTGTAGTTTATATCCAGAAGACCATGCTTGTCAATTTTCTAACCTTGATTTTCAATCGGATCGAACCATTCACACTTGAACAACACGATCTTTGCAGGTTCTCTGCCATTATTATATGACAACTCCACAATCTCTCGCAAGATGCCAAAGAAATCATTTCCTGGATCGACGTCTTTGTAGTTCGAAGACTTGATACACAAACAACTGTTTTTCGTGGAATCAAGATCCAGGAAGCTGTCTCTGATCGGAGCATTTGTCGACTTGAACCGAAAGCCATTGACACAGTAACTTGGCCATATTTTAACAAGAGTAATTGGTCCCTTGGCAAGAGTTCTAATTAATTCAATCTCGGGTGAAATTAGACGATCGACCTGAATATCATAAGCGATAATAAGTCATTTATTGTGCAGTTGCATTAGAAGAGGCCAGTAATTACCGAGCTACTTACATATTCGCTCAACCAAGAAGGAAAATGACGTCTCATTTCTTGTTCTAATGCTTCGTCTGTTAGGTAGGGTCTAACCAGCCTCAACTCATCATTATATGTGCTGGAAAACAACGAAGCAACCGCCGATTAGTACAATAATATTAGCTTATACTATTACATTGAGATGACGTAAACTCATCATCCTGAGTTACTTACCCCTCTAGCTTCTCCACTTCATCCTCGTCGCAATTGAGTAAACATATAACTGAGCAGCCCTTAGCTCTTCGTCATTCAAATATCTCTTCTTCATTTTCCCCGAAGGCTTTCCGGACGCATTGAATACTTTCAGTATTCCATCATTAAATTCTTGATATCCGTCGTCGTTTCTCGGAGCCCTCGTTCTATTCGTAGCAACATGAGGTTTGAAATAGGAGGAGCAAAATTTGTAATCTCCTCGAGAATATAGGCTTCACAAATAGAACCCTCGACCCGAGCCTTATTTTTCACCTTTCTTTTTAGGTGATTCAAATGTCGCTCGAACGGGTACATCCATCGATATTCGACGGGTCCACCAACACGTGCCTCGTAGGAAAGATGAATCAGCAAATGCTCTATAGAGTCAAAGAATCCAGGAGGGAACACCCTCTCTAACTTGCACAGTGTTACCGCAATGTCCTTCTCTTGCTTTTCTAGACGTTCAACGAGCAATTTCTTAGAACAAAGGTCCCTGAAGAATATGCTAAGCTCCGTGAATACGTGACAATCATGGCTCTTCATACCTGTCAGTTTGTTCTCCTTGAGGTCGACGCATCTTCTCAAGTTCGAAACATACCCATCTGGAAATTTCAGACCTTGAATCCACCTACAAAGCCTCACTTTATCCTCCTTCTCCAGTGAGAAAATTGCCTTAGGCTGCTTCAACTTCCCATTCCCGTCCTCTATCAAATGCAATGCAGGACGTCTACATATTTCTTCCAAGTCCAATCTAGCCTTTGGATTGTCTTTCGTCTTCTCCTTTACGTTCATTACAGTATTAATTATGTTGTCAAACACATTCTTCTCGATATGCATGACATTAAGGTTATGTCTAATCAGATTGGTGCTCCAATATGGAAGATCCCAGAATATACTCCTCTTCGTCCAGTTATGAGTGCGACCAAATCCGTCACACTTGTAGCCCGTAGCAGGCTCCTCAATAGCTCTTGGTAAATCTTTTACCTCTTTCCATCGTGTATCCGGCCCACCTTGGCGGGGGATTAGCCTTCTCCACAACGCCAGCACGAAATACATTCCTGTTCCTCCGGTATGGATGATCCTTCGGCAGGAATTGTCGATGACAATCGAAGAAGCACGGTTTGCCTCCGTGTTTCAAACGGAAAGCCTTAGTGCTATCCATGCAATACGGACATGAAAGACGACCATGCGTGCTCCATCCAGATAACATTCCATAGGCCGAAAAGTCGTTGATGGTCCACATAAGTGCTGTCCGCATCCAGAAATTTTGTTTTCTAGATACATCGTACGTGTTGGAACCTACTTCCCACAGCTGATTCAACTCATCAATCGACGGCTGTAAATACACATCGATGTTCCTTTTCGGATTGTTCGGACCTGGGATAATAATGGTGAGAAACATATACGAAGTCTTCATGCACATCCAAGGCGGTAGATTGTACGGGGTTACGATCACAGGCCAACACGAATACTGGGATCCCGAAAGTCCGAATGGGGTAAAACCGTCGGAGCAGAGACC